>JAHZNI010003333.1:0-16000 GCA_027744415.1 Seira ritae | reverse complement strand
AGTCTAAAATTACTCAAGACGTTGACTTTTTAAAAATGCGTGGTATAATTCAAGCTAGAAATGCGCTCCGGAATGCTCTATCCGTCAATATATTATGCTATAGTTCTAGATGGAATACAATGGAATAGAAAATGGTATAATGTCTGCCTTTCGCCATCGTACATAAACGGTAAAGAATCTATAGACGAAGACAACTTGTTCCACTCATTCTAGTTGAGTTCTCTTTCCTCAGGTCTTATGCGGAGATATCCTCGTAGTGGAAGTTTCTGTTGCGCGTTCCCTTTCAATCTCTGAACAAATGTTCACATTTTCTTTTCTTTGCCAGTTTTCTGCAGAAGTGGTTTGATGGTACTGCTGTGATGATCATGAAGAATGGCAGGCATCTGTGTATGCTATGCGATAGCTTTCGGTTACTTTCTTCTCTCGATCACTATTCACAAAAGGGAAAAGAGCTCAAGTGAATATAAGTAGAAAAAAAATCCATTCAGATGGACCGTTTTCCATCGTTGTATGTATTTCAGGATGGAAACCGAATACCGACATACTTATGATCTACAAATACCAATGAAAATGAGGTTTTTCATGAAGGATTTCTGTTTACGAGAGTGAGTCACAGTCAACTGGTATTGAGTAAAAAGGAACGTCAATATGAGTAAACATAGTATATTTTTTGCATGTTTATCTTTTTTCTTGAACGATATCCTCTCCTTTATTTCGTTTTCCTGTTACACAAGGATGTGCTGATGAAAGTGATCACGGTGATGGTTTGCTCAGGCGAGGACATCATCACATCACCGTTCAGAAAGAGGAGCGAGCAACAAGAAACAGAAGAAGATTCCCCTTGAGAAACAAGTGAAAAAAAGAACTGGGCCCCCGAAAACAGACCAGTCCAGGTATTTTCAGCTGAATTTTGCATTTCTCCCGAGATAAAGGCAACACAAGAAAGATCCTTGCTTTTGTGAATACACGTTTTTTTTCACAGCGGTGCGGTGGTGGCACCAATGCACGTTGGCTGAAATGAACGAACGAATGAATGAATGGAAGAGGGGGGAACTCAAGAGTTGTGTAAAAGGGAAACAAAAGGATAAACTTCCTTACATCCTCTATGCTGTACCATGTAAACTAAAGAATTAAAATTCTAGAATCTCATGCCCGACTCTCGTTGAATAAAAAAGTCATACTCCGTGCTAAACTTTCCATGCTACTTGGCCAATCCTTTTGCATTGTTTCGAAATTTCGAATTTGGTCGGAATGAGAAGCAACATTGGGAAAAGAGAGGCGCACACCATCACCACCACCGCCACAACATAATATGCATGAAGAAAGCAACCCAGGTAAACAAACATGTCAACGAGATAAATGCGACTCGCTGAAAGTTTGGTGTCTTCGTCGTCCTAAGGGAAAGAATACAGTTGTTGTGTTGTAGTCAATGTCTTCCCCTCCTTTCCCTAGCAAAACTTTCCCCTTAAAAATAAAGTCTGGAAGGACGAAGAGAGATGATGATGTGACGTGTGCTGTGCTCCTCCATAGGTCGATAGGGTAGAGAGGGTGACGGAGGAATGGAAACTGAATAGATTTCCATAGTCGACGAAGTAAGTGTGTGAAACGATAGTTCCGGAATATGTAGCGTCTTGGAGGACATGGAGGCGAATGCGAGTGTGTAGTGATACTTAAGAAAGGATGAGATAAGGAATTGAAACAGAAGAAAACTTTTCCTCGTCTCATCATTTTTTCGTGGGAAGGTATTAAGAAGCGAATATCTTGCCCTATACTGGAAAGCATGGCGATAAAGAAGAATTCGGGGTCAATAGATAGAAAAGCACATTATTTATATCAAGAGAAATGACTGTAGCACCGTGAAGTCCTACTATTACTGCGTGATGCGACTTATTTTGCTGAATGAATTAATTCCCCCAGGATGCCTTTGACTCTTGACGCGGTTCATGATGATGATGCAGACGTTGCACACTCCACCTAAGCCAAAGTCACACATTTTATCACCACCGCCTGAGTCACAGGGGGGAGGCTAATGACATAGTCGATCGAAGAATGAGACGAGATCTATATCGTAAAGAAATTAAGAGATTGGGAATAGTGAATTGAAAGAAGTGTGAGGAGCGAATGGAATTTGGAAATTCTTTGCCAGGATTGCAAGGTAAACCTGAATTATAACACTGAAGTTATTGATTTTTTTAGTCCAGAGTCCAGGCGCAAGTAAAAAGGATTTCAACGAAATAAAACGTAATGGAGAGTCCAGCACGAAAACGAAAACTGACATTGCCCTCCAGCAATGGCTCGTGTAAATCTGTGTGTCAGTCGTAAAAGCAAGAGCGTAAGTGGTTTGAACATTAGTCGCTCGCTGTATTGTTTACTACTATACACGAAGAAAGGTGTAAAATTTATGACCCATTTGATTTTAACGGGGTCCATTTTTTATAACCTTCAGTTCCCCCTGGGGACAAGTACAAATTATATCTAACTTAATCACCTATATTGAAATTTGCTGATTTAAGCATTGTTTTCTGCAATGTAAATTCAGCTTTTGAACATTTTAAGGCCAAATCAAAAAAGACAGAAAAGAACAGAATGCTCATTTTTGAAAAGGAAAACATTTTATGCGTTTCCCTTTACATTTTAATCATGATCACCATCATCTCGAATGAAATGCAAACATTAAATTGTAGATGAAGCGTGTTCTTTTTTCAACGATTTCTTTTTCATTCAAATGGATATTTGATGACAGTTTCCTTTCTTCCTTTTCATCTTTTATGAATACCACTTCAAAATCACTTCACTAAACATATCCAGTAAAAAAGTAATAAAAAGATTCACTCTCAGTCAGTTCTTCAAACCAAGTAGAGATCCTTTTTCTCTGCCCTAGAAGTCCAACAGATTACATCATTTTGAGGATGCAGTGAGGCCAAAAAGCAGAGAAGGAATTGAATTTCCATATGAGTGCATGATGTCGCCGTCTTCTCTCTTTGCCTCTCAGAGAGCATACGAGGAGTATCAGCGAAAGCTTCTTTTAAATGGATATGACGTGTGTCTTTACAAAAGAGCAGCCTTTTGACCCCTCAATCCCTTTCCTTTTAACGAAAAAAAATCAATCCGATGATACAATACAATGAAGTTTCTCGTCATAATCACGAAGACTTTCTTTCTCAGTTGCACAGTTAGACTCTGTGGAGAAAGTTGATGTAAGAGTTGGGTGATGAAACGTGCAACATTTTCTACCACGTATTTTTTCCTCTTGCACACATCCTTTCCTAGCCGAAAAAAATGTTGCATTATTATTATTACTTGTGTGCTTCGTACGTTGCTCCTTTTATTTGACTTGCCATGCCATGCCATACCACACTTATGTTCTTTTCAATTGCCCCACGAAAGAAGTAGAACAAAACCATCAGTAGTTTTTAAGCCTTTTTCACTATTAAAGAACAATCTCATTGGTCTTTTCCTCGTATTTCCCTCTCTCTCGCTCTCTCCTTCTCCAACTAAATGTTTTTTCTCCACAGAGAGGTACATGCAAACCCTTTCAGTTTCCACTTGGGACGCTCACAAAAAGTTCCATATACACCGGCAGACTACTACTACTACTACAAAATACTCTAGGAAATGAGCAAAGGTTTTGTTTGGTTTCGCTGGTCCTAGTGGCAGGGTTGGTGGCGTGCGGTCCTGGGAATATCATAATAATATTAGAAGTCCATTAAATGAAAGTAGTGGCCGCTTTGGGATTCTATTTAATCGTCTCTTCTTTTCGTCGTTCTGTTTCGTATCACGCTGTTTAGACCAGCAAGACCAGAAGTTCCTCCTCACTACCATATTTTTTCCCAATGCATCAAGAAAATATGTTGGGGCTAAGCACGTATTTCCACTCTGTCTATCGGCTTCGAAGTGAAAGTAGGGATAACCTTGTTAGTGATTAACCCCAAGAGAATTCCGGTCATCCGTACACACTTATTTCCGCGTATTTTATGTTTGTCTTTTATGTTAATGTGCATTTTTTCTTCGATTACCCGATCCCCTACTATTGCTCATGTACGATTCATATGACTTTTCCTTGTCGAGTCTGATTGTTGTAAATTGGGAGAAGAATTTTGGCAAAGAAATTCGTCATCATATACTCGCATGCCAATTTTAATTACAAAATACTGAGTATTTAAGATGAAGGTGAAGCCACCTGATGCTGCCTTCATTCTTCTTTAATTGGCTGCTTGTGGTGCTCAGCAAAATCGCAGCTAATGCAATGTCACACGCAAACATTCCATGTCATTATGTCTAATTCGAAGTAACCTCATGCATGCATGTTATAATTTTGGCATGTCTTATGCATAATCTATTTGGGTTTGAAAAATTGCATAAGATGGTGAAAGTTACAAAAAAAAGTCAGGGTTGACTACTTAAATGTCTATGGAATGGCATGACATAACATAAATTGTGCATGGTGCAGCTCTAATGCATAAAAAAAGCATGAAAAGATATCCGTCCGTTGCAAGCAAAAAGAGAGCGGTCTGGCCAGACAAGAATTAAATATAAAGTGAAAGTATAGCGATAATAAAAAGGTGAAGTGTTTTCTGCGATGACTACACTACAACCCTGGTACTTTCGAAGTTGCGAAGTCGAGTCTCAAGCCATTCTCATATCGTGATTAAGTCATGTGGGCACTAATAAAATAACCCATATAATCCTCGTTCTTCCCTTATTTTACTCAAGAAATGACAACGTCATTATCCACATAAGTACACATTGGACTACACTAGAAACGGTGAAAAATCAAGTGAAGTCAGTAGTCAGTTACAAACTGGTCTCGCTGGAGGCGTATCATCATCATCATCATTATCATCATCATCCAAACGTAGAATTCAATTAAATGGCAAAACATCTACACACATATACATAGAGAGAGCGAGGAAATTACTTGTACTAAACTCCCGTCCTTTTTTTCGTCTTAAATTACTTTCAGCAATGTAGGTAATAATAGACTTGGTAATAATAATAATAATAATACATATATTGCAATCTTTCCCATTTCTCCTATAATGGGATAACTCTAAGCAAAAGAAAAAAAGAGTCACTTAAGCCACTCTATTTTTCTTTTCCTTTTTCCAGTCTGGACCTGGACAGGCTCTACGATCTAATCTGGCTTTTTTTCTTCGTGGTTTTTCTCGAGTGAATTCTTTCCTCGTCGAAGAGAGAGAAAAAAAGATGACATGAGGAAACAGGAGAAAGGGAAATTCTTTTGTGTTTGAGGAGAGGAGAGATGTGAGTCTTCTTGTTTCATGTCTAAGGATTTACCTTACTAGAGGTAGACTCATTCTTGCTACCAACGGTACACTCATATGCAGAGTTTGTTGAAGCGAAAAGTGCTTTACGAGAAGGAGGAAGCTGGGATAGGGATCGCCAAAATGGAAGGCTTACGTATAAACGCACAAAGCAGAGGATATAATAAACACATTATTATTTTTTGCTGCCCATGATGAGATGAAATGAGATGAGTGGGCTCCGTAGATATAGCTGCGCAACCTAAATCTATCCCCACAAGCAATGATGATGAGCAAATTAGGCAAAGCCGAGCAAGAGCTTACTTTAGCAATTATAAACACCACCATTCTTTGCTCAGGACCAATCTTATTATTATTGGGATTATTATGCTTCATTTGTTGTCAGAATTAGTAAACCACTTATAAGAATTAAGGAATCAATTTGTGCGAAAAGAAACGAATGATCTGTAATTCCCATACATATCTATTTAAAGTAGTTTGTTTACTTTCACTGCTCCATACTGAGCATGTACCTGCAATTATTTAGATTGTTTCCGGATAAAAATGAAGAAAGTCGTAGCAAAATATAAGAAATAAGTAATATCATTAGTAATTTATAAGGACTTAATACGTGATTTATTCTTACAATTCGTCCTTAAAAAGTTCAGCTCCAGGAAAGCAATCAATTAAAGTTACAGTTGCATGAACGTGCGCTGGTGTTTATTTGTGAACCAAAATATAAAATTGAGCATGACAAAAGTGGATAGTTCTTAACCTTATCCAACATAAAGCCAGAATATATACCCTCAACACCACTAGCTATGTAGTAAACAATGATGGCGATCGTCAGGTTTTATAGGAACTAGGCCTGTATCCTAGTGTACGGATACATGTAATCTGGTGGGATCAATTGCTAATTCCAACTTGATAAATTGTTTCGTTGCCGAGAAGGATTTGAGAAATTTGCAGTAACATTGCTACACATGACACAACGAAAACAACTAATTTGTTATGTAGTGAAAAGTTAAGCCAACCTTAAATGATAATAATACAATGGAGTAGGGAAAGCTACTTTTAAAAATTGAACACATATACTTTTTGAATGCAGACCGTATGCAACCACAAAAGTAGGTGACTAAGTTGGCAAGCTTAGCTTAGCTCACAAATCTATGTGCTGGTGCTCAGAATTCCTCGCACACTCAAGCTTAAT
Source organism: Seira ritae (assembly GCA_027744415.1). NCBI lineage: Eukaryota > Metazoa > Arthropoda > Collembola > Entomobryomorpha > Entomobryidae > Seira > Seira ritae. Next base: position 9,529 of record JAHZNI010003333.1, on the reverse strand, counting down.
TAAAGTCTTGATTGCTACAATTCCGATTTTTTTTCTCACCGATTTTCACGCAGAGGAGATATGTGGCGTGGTTTAGCTTTACTGCTCCAAAGGATTTTCGGAATTGCTAAACACTGTCAACATGGTGGTAGTAGTAGTGGTGGTGGTGATCATGATGATGATGATGATGAAAACTACGCTTGAATTGACTCGTCCCATTCTTCCAAATGCTCACGCTACTTTTCACCTTTACCATATTATTTCGGATATACATATTAAGTAGCTTTTTCCAGTTGTTTATTAATTCATGAGGACTTCCAAGCCTTTTCAAGAGAGCCTTGTGCTCGAAAAGTACCGCGGAAAGGAGATGAGAACGGCGACTGATGATATGTAACTTTTTTGCGGTTAATACATAATATATTACATATTGAATTTCTGTAAGAAGGGAAAGAGGAGCTCCTCGAACCTCCCCACTTTCAAGGGGAATGGGATTGAGGAAAGGAAGTTGAGTTGGGACAGAACAAGTACTTTCCCCACTTCGCCATCATCAGCGTTTTTATATTTAGCGGAATTCCAAGAAAATCTGAAAAAGGATCGGTTTGCTTACTCAAACGAAATGAGTTTCGCTGGTTCAGTTTTGTGGTCTTCCTTCCTGATTTAGTTTTGGGCTACTCCCAAACCCCTTCTACATCACATCACTACTGTTAGCTAAAATTTGGTAAGCTAAATGCTTATCTAACCAGAAAATATGAAAGATTAAAACTTTTTTTCTGATAGAGCAGCCGCGCACTAGTTTATTGACCTTGTGCATAATTGAAGTAGATGTAAAGATGGACTGGAAAATGTTTTAGGAACGCTACTCATTTATATATAGATGCATAATACAATATATATATACCAGCAAATTACAGGTGGTGAAAAGAGGTTCGCCATGCTTTTTAGCAGCGTTGATGAAAACTATCGTGCTCTCTTCTGACTATATCATTCGCCACTCATGTTCTGCAGGCGAAATTCATTATTAATTCGTTGTTGGAATCAGAGCAGTGAAAGTCAGGGAAGTTTCATTCTTTCACATCGCTTGCTTGAAAGGAGGAAAGGACGAAGACCATTTTAGGCACCCTTCACCTGTAATTTAAACTGAGGACATATGTATGCATAGTAATGTAATGTCATTACGAGGAGCGATTCCTCTAAATTCGCTACCCATCGAAGAATACATTTTCCTCCTCTTCATTCTTAATTAATGTTTAAAAACTACCCAACTGGCAGAATACTACACTTAAGTACTACGTTTGAATTAAGGAAAAGATGCAGTGCTTTAAGGTGGTCTTCAAAGTATACTTGTTTTCTCACGTCATCTCCTAATGAAGAATTTATCATTCGAAAGCTAGAGCCATTGGACTGTTAAAGTTATTTATTCGATTAACAATCATGAGTTCCAATTATCCTCATACTCTTTATCATTATTCTCCAGCTATTTTTATTGTGTAGGTTAGGACATTCATTGGCAACTTATCATTTTAATTCGGTTTTCTCTCAATTTGACTCCCAGAATATTTACGCTCAGTTCGATTTTGCTTCGCGAAAATTGTAAGACGTAAGCGTATGTATATGTAATTTGTAAGAGCAGCGACTGGCGTTACACACACGTTTCCACTCACAATCAAATGAATGCCTCGTACGTACATACTTCCAGCTGCACAAAGCTTGCCCACCACTTTTTTTACTCAAACTCTTCTTGAGTTCCTCCACAAGGCAAGTGTATTATAAAAAGCACGTCATATATTATTCTTGTAGTTTCCATGCCTCTGTTTTTACAGAGAAAAGCTCCTAAGTCAACTTTTATTCCAGAGAAAACTTGGTTGAACAAAAAGTTTTTCAAGTGGAAGTGGAAGAGTTGAGTCAGCAAGAAGAAAAACGGTGGAGCATAGTATTGCATTGGTTAGTCTTTCTTCTAAAGAGAAAATTCCTAGAGGGAAAATACTGTGATACAATGCTCAGTAATAATAGTATAAGATGTAGTACATACATACGTGTGAGTGAGCGTGTGTGTCAGATTTGAAAAGAGTTCATAAGCTTTTGTAGCACACGTTGATGACGACGACGACGATGGTGATGATGACGGTTCTGTGAGAAGGTTTGGCCAAGTTTTTGTGTTGGGTTTGGGGTGCTAGAGGAACAAGTATGTGCACACCTGCATTAACTATATATGCTTTTGTCCCCCTGTTTTAAAATCACATTATTTCAATTTCATAATATAGTTTCAACATTTGGATTGATGCTGAATTAAGTCCAGTACTAAAAATACCATCGGAATGAAGTCTGCAAAAATGTATTAATAAACGAAGGAAGATGGAGGGTTTGTCGGGAGTGAAGGGCAAAACGTGCTTTTAATTGCACGAAATAATCCACTCTAGTATAACTACTTTTACTTTCCGTCTTGTTTCGTTTGAACCATGTTTCTAATTTCTAACCTAGATAGTTTCCTCCGGCAAATCAGAAACCTACTACTTAAGAATTACTTGAAAAGCTTTGGATTGGATTAGTTTCTCGCTTGTCCGGCGCTAAAAGGCGAATATGAATCTTTTCCTCTGATGTTTCACGAGAAAGTTAATGCTTGACCATGTACTTGCGACTTGCGAGTAAAAGATTTGAACACAGAAACATAGGTTAAAATTTCATTGTACATGGATGAAATGATGCTAGATGTATGTAGTATTTTAGAAAAGAAAGTCCATACTAATTTCATATTCTCAAGCTTTTGTTTTCAAAAACTAGGTTGGCGACTTTTCCAACACGTTGCTTTAGGAGCACGAATAACACGATCCATTTTCAATTACATCCATGTTAGGGAAATTGGGTTAACTCGGACAATTTTCCTTCTCGAATGAAGCATGAATTTCGTAGTGGATGTCAGTGTTTGATAGGATAGATCGGCCCATAGGCCATAAAGATTTTATTTTATATGTTGCAGAGAACATTTGATTTTCTTCAGAAACTATAGTCGACAGGTTGGGGTTACGAGGTCGTAGTGTTGATGCCGTCCGCAATTTATTACACCATGAAGAAAATCTCCTCCACAAATTCACTGGGAAGGTCCACAATCTTTTAAGCTCCGCCGCTTTCCGAATCTCAACCCAACCTTCAACCCAAACCTCGACCTCAACCCAAACTTCAACCCATACCTCAACTCAAATGTCAACCCAAACCTCGACCTCAACCCAAACTTCAACTCAAACTTCAATCCAAACCTCGGCCACAACCCAAACTTCAACTCTAAACCTCGACTTCAACCCAAACCTCAACTCAAACTTCAAGCCAAACCTCGACCTCAACCCAAACTTCAACTCAAACCACAACCCAAGAGGCGGAGCTTAAGAGAGTGCGGACGTTCCTGATGAATTTGCGAAGTAGCTTTTTTCATGAAGCAATAAATTTCCGGAGGCATTAAGCCTGAAAATGATATTGCTTCTAGCTTCTCAATTTTGCTAATTTTCTCAAAGAGTAACAAGCTGAACTATTAATAAGGAGTAGTGCGACAATATGTAATAAATTTGCGAGCTGAATTTGTAAAATTCACAAGTAATAGACTTTGATGATGATCACGGTTTTTCCTTCGTAGCAAATACAAGAGCACAAGTTTATCAATTACGTATAAATGTCACAGAACGCATCTCTTCTTTGTGAAAATTCGTGGTCTAGCCTTTTTTATTCTAACTTTCTACTATAACTCCATGCCTGTAATATGCAATACCGAGTTTTGCAAATCCATATCGACCTTCAAGGGAAAACAATGAACTACATAGGAGTCAGCCCATTCAAAATATCCGACTTTGAAATCTCGTATACTTTTATCGAAAGACTGAAAATGAAAAGTGGATAGTCCAAGGAGGAAAAAAGAGAGAAGGGATTCCATGGACGTGCCTATCCTTCCTACCTGCGCGCGAGAACCAAAAATATTATTATTACTGCTATACATTGTTGAATCTCTTGTTTTTATGGTAACATGGTGTAATCCATGGTGCAAATGCATGGTAATAAATAATGTGATAAGTTGTCTTCTAAAACGACCGTTCCGTTGAACAAAAGCACTAGAGAAAGGACTTCACTTATATTTTTTACTGATATTCGCCATGTGTCAATTTCAGAAAAAAGAAGTGGTCGAGTAGCGATTCTTTTAAATTTCTCTAGAGATGGCCGAGTTGAACTGAAAGGAATTTTTTTAAAAATATCGATTGCTTCCAGGATAACAAAACTTCACTCGTATTTATAAAATGTCCTACATAATATGTAATACTCAGATGACTTCAACTGTCCAGTGTTTGTGACAGTCTTATTTTGAAACTTATTTAAACATACATATGTTTGGGCCGGAGAGAATTATTCCTACCCGATCTTTAATAATAGATACCTAGGTATCTACTACAATGTAGTCTTTTTCTATTTTGCATAAATCAAAAAGTTACACTTCCACTAGCTAGCTTGGAAACGACGGACTACGTTGGTTGAATGACTTGACCTGTAACAACAAACAACCAGATTCACTCTATAATTTTCCGCTATAGCTAAGACCGCAAACAATTGTTAATTTATTACAACGTGAAGTAGTATGAATACATATAAAGAGGATGCAAATTAAAACCATTTAAAAGCTTAAAATTTAAACACAGGGCCCCTTTTACTGCTTTTGAAACGCAAAATAATTCAATAGATGAGAACGATTGACATGAAGAACAAACAAGCCTCAACTCTCAAATGTATTGCATAAAGGAAAACTCTCACTCAATGCATTTAATTATGTGAATAATTAAACTCAGACAAAAACTGTTCAAACTTCATAAACAATAGTTATAGGAAAGTGATGGTTTTAGCTAAAACATTCAATGCAGACCTGCTAGAAACGCAGAAAATATTACTTCCACCGTTTTCGCGAGCTCTGAGAACGCTGTTTGCCTCTGCAACAATGTACGTAGTACCGATATAATGCTAATGCTATGCTCTATGCACACTTGAATGCTTTCCCTTTCCCATTTGTTTCCAAGAGTGAATCGGAAAACAAAAGCTGGAGTCTTCAAGCCATATTCATTCTTTCCAGTTCATGAGAAAATTTTTTATGATGGCTTGTAAAGAACCTCATTCATTCAAAATTGTCCCGAGTCCTTAGATGATGTGATGTGTTTGCTACACTACACTACAACCATGCTTCCTATTCTCAAATTGTTCCAGTGATGCTTCCATTACTTTGCAGCACTCTCTTTATGACTTTTACACTGTAGTGAAATGAAGTCCGTCGGGACATCATATCATCGCATCGGAACTGGAGAGATATGTATAGCTGGTTCAAGTTCTCGTACTCGAAGTTGAACGGATACGCTGATTTCGATACACCCAATTTAAGCGTTGACCTGCCCCCTTTAAATCAATTACTGTTGATAAAATTTAATCAAGCAAGTTTGACTGCTATAGTGGTGAAAAGCTTAACTTCGCTCAGCTAATTGTCCCTATGAAATCCAACAAAAGGTTTATGGTTTTTCTTACAAAGTTGGAGTAAGGCGAGGTTGCATGGAGGTGAAACATATAATTTTAATAGTTTCAACTGATTGGCTTTAAACTTCTAAATAGCTTCACTATATCAAAAAGAATGGTTATACTCACTTTGTTTCAACTTAAAATTTATTGAAGGACGCATTTATTTCGTGTAAAACCTTAGCTGGTTTATAGCGTTATTACATTCGCGCAGGCAACACCAGCTCCAGTATTATGCAGGAGTGTGCAAATTTACCTAACAGAGCGAACGTGGGGTACTTCGCAGGCATTTTTGAGCTAAAACCCTGCAGATCTTAGCTTATGCACAAAGGCGGAATAAAAGGATGCCTCAATCCCTGCTCAAAAATACTGTAGATTGTAGTCGTTCGTATTCCTTTCTCATATTCCAGCCACCTTATTTAAAGAGAGAGAACAAAAACGGAAAATGGAGCGAAAATATCGTCAGAGAAAGGAGAAGAAGCTCCTTCTCTGAATTATGAATGAGTCCGTTTCATCTCATCTTTTGAAATGATGCTCATCGTCGTCGTCCCTCTATTCATTTCCTCGCTTGTCTTGACTTTTATTTCATAACCAAACAAAAAAACACTAAGTTGCAAAAGCTTATGGAGTTTAAATCATATTACCCATATATTCAGGCTCAACAATTTCGTTACCATCTCTGTTCTTACTAAACAACACCAACGATGAAAATTTATTTTAAAAAATGTAATAAATTAATTTAAAAGATAAACTCTGTCTGTATTTAGTCCTTAAAAGCGTCCCAGGATATGAACAAGCCAGCCATAATAAAGCGATCTTAAAATAATGCTTTGTTGATGCAAGCAAGCACCAGGGAAAAATTTTTTTGTCGCAGGGCAACCATCACATTCTCTGCAGAATGCAGAAACTTTCTTGTAGCAACTTTACTGTTTAAAATGTAATACACTTTTTTTTTGTCAAAGTCTTTCACTACGAATTTTCCCTTGCTCGTTTCAATTTCATTTGTTTTCAAACTGATTTAAAGACGTACATACTCTAACATTTTATGAAAAAGCAACCGCAGCATAATATTCATGTCTTGCCCGCAAAGATTTCACGTATTATTATCATTTTTTTAACCTTAGAAAAAGGCAAAATATCTTCTAAATTAAATCTTTCTTGTTTTTTGGGAGAAAAAAAATCGAGAGAAGATCGCATGCAGAATTCCTATAAAGTATTTTGCGGTCTTGGTTTTTTTATATTTTGAGTTGCCTTTGAGCTTCTAGCTTCGTAGACAAAAGTTGATCAGAAAAAAACGAGAGCATAGCTATAGCTAGCTTAGAATCTCTGCACTTTACGAAGAACGGAACGGTGCGGTGGAAATGAGAAAAGTTCACGGAGGAATGATACTCTCAAGATTGCGTAACATTATCTTCTCCACGTCTACCTATGTCGTGTGCGAGAAATAAAAAGAAATATGTAGGCACAAGCTGCTTCCCCCGTTTATATTAGAGAATTTGAGAAGTTAACATTGCATTCTCAGGACGGACGTGGGCCTAGTGACAGACCTCTCTGGATAGATAGGTCAAGCAAACGCACTCGATGATATGATAGGCTTTTCATTTTGTAACTGTAGCCACATACCACATATCATCTCATAGCTTTAAGCGACTCATCTCATGACTATGACATGACTGGACAAGAAGGGTATTGAAAGATGAAGATTCATATGAAGAAAGTAATTTCCCACAATAGCCGTCTCCTCAAATATTATTCCTCTAGCTTTTCGAATTGAATCAACTTCCCTTGACTAGGAAAAGCACTTAGCTCATATTCAGGTTTAATTAAGGGAAAACTCAAGGGACCTTTGTCAATAAACTACAGACGAAAATTGAGATTACGAATTGGACAAGTGCAAAGTTTTAGAGTTTAATTGGATGGAAAATCGAATCACATTAGGAACTCCTACAACAATGATGGAGCTATTGTGATTGTTAAAGTCGAGTACCTAGATATGTTCCACTTTCATTTTTTTCTTCTTCAAATCAACATTAGAGAAGCTTTATATAACTAGCATGCATGCGGAACGAATCGGTCCGCAGTATTCCAAGCCAAATACTAAGTATGTTTGTGCTAGAGTTGCTTCCGTGCATTAGTAAAAAGGAGAGATGATTTTAGTAGCTCAAGTGGTTCCCACGAAAAAAAATTTATGAGCTGGGCAACGGAACGCAAATAAAATAGGCAACACACGACTTTTATATTACATCAAGCGCTATTACGCTAACAAACGCCAGCCTTTGTTTTAAAAGAAGAAGAATATGCATTCGTTTCTACCTCTCTCCTCTTCTACGTGCATAACGATAACGACGACGATGAGCGAATGAAACTGGAGAGCCTCATTGTGGAGCATCTTCCTTGCAGCAAAATAATAAGGAGGAGGTTGAACAAGGTGAACAGTTTGTCCCTTTCAACGATGCACGCCTCTTCCTCACATACATGCATACATACCTCTTTTCCATGTCATGTAGATTTTTCGTAGAAAGAAGTCATAGTCATAGTCATGATGATTACCACCATGATCAGCACCGTCCGTCCGTCCTCACACATTTTCCCGAAATATGGAAACGAGAGCTCGTGTCTTGACTAACCATAAGTGAATTTTAACAATGTTTTTTTCTTGTTTTTTTTCTGCGAGCACTTCTCAGCACCAGACTATTTTTACAGATTTACATTTTTGAAACCCCATGTGCTAGAAAATAGTTGGCAAAGCAAAAAAAAACTTTTCCTTTTTTCATTCCAAAATTTTTGTTGAGCACATTAGACAAGATCCTGACACGAAGAAGTACGCGAGTCACTTAAATTGCATAGGGAGTCAGCCAATTTGTACATGCACCTTTCATCTCATAATAGGCACTCGTTTGGATACACACAAGGAGAAAGAAAATCTATGGCAACTAAGGTCAGACCAAAAGCACGAATCTTAGGTTCAACTTTAGCTGGCACAGAATAGGTAATACACTTCACAGACGAAAGGTGTAAGGGCGAAAAGTAATAAAAAAGTTACAGAAATCGCGGGCTACTAGCAAGAGGATTGTAAAAGAAGATCGGAGTTACATACGTTACGAATGGTATTCCCTCATGTCATTCATATAATGAATAAGTAGTACAGCAGAGAGAAGAGCTTTAATGTGCAGGTACCTAATCTAAAACTTGCACTACAATTAGAATTTTAGTTAAGTAAGTTAAAAAAGCAATCTTGCTAGAAAAACAGAGAAAAATGTCAAATCACAGTGCAAACTTTTGAAAGGCCAGAACGAATCTCAAGGAGTCTGCTGAACAGCAACAAAATTCCGGAAAATTTGAAGGATATGGCTTTTATTTGACAGAACTAAAAGGTACTTTCCAAACAGACTCAAATTGTTCCCACGGTGATAAAAATTGTTTAAAAATATATTTACATAAATACATTTCCAGCCTAAATTAATGCCCCTTTGCATGAGGAAAACAATAAAGCATAATAATACTGGTCCATGATGAAGTTTGTATTTGCCTTGCATAATAAACTCATTTTTGTTTCCAAGTCCACAGTCTACAGGCGTTATGTAGTAATACTTAGGAAAATAGAAAAAAAGAAACTGAAGTTCGAGACAAATTTTAAGAATCTTTCTCTCCATGAGTAATTTCATTCCGCAGATTCATTTTCCGTGCAAATAAAGAATGATTGTCATTTCCTCCTTTCCTCTCACATCCGTCTTTTCGCTGGCTCTTCTATGCTTATTATTATTTTTTATGGTAAAGAGAATTGTTCAAACAAACGCGGGGAACATAGCATGAGCATACATACTCAACATGATGGAGAACATAACTAAAAGATTTAAACTTGAGCATTTTTAAAATAAATATATAAAATTGGCTGGAGCAGGCTAGAATGGAACTCATTTATTATGTTGCAAACGAAGTGCAGCAACATTATGCTTTCACGTGTGTCTGTCTGTCTGTCCGTCTGTCTGTCCGTCTGTCTGTCCGTCTGTCTGTCTGTCCGTCT
>JAHZNI010003332.1:0-10731 GCA_027744415.1 Seira ritae | reverse complement strand
ATATTCTATTCTGTATTGCGTTATAGTATTACCAAAGAGCAGCGCAAACATAATAATTTCCCATTGTATTCAAAACTGCCAAAACACTCATTGGAGTGATGGGGCAAGGACCCACATTCAACGAAATTAAATGCAAACTTTTCGTCACTTTCCTGAGTTCACGTCGTCTTTGACTTTTTACGACCAAGTATTTCCTCAGAGCTTGAAGAAAGCATTGCGAAGCAGTCGAAACCCATGCCATGAAAATGTATGTTCTGAGGAGCATCCCACCAGCCGCGAAGCAGTCCTCAATGTAAAACCTAATAAAAATTAATACAATATCATTTACTTTCTAAATTAAGAAGATTACTTGATGTGCTAGTCATAATATTAACATCAGTATTGTAAATGAAAACCAGATTACGTCATTACCAAACATCCATGAATCCAGTTCCAGGTAATTTCATTACATGCGTCCCGGCAAATACATCAGACACAAAATCCACCACAAATATGCATGAACATTGTCTTATTGGCCACCCAATCATTGAATTGATCGCAAATGATGGTCAGTTGCTTGTAATTCAGGAGTAATTCATCAATATTACAGACAATTTCCCTTTTGCGAGGGTTCTTGATCGGAGTTGTGAAATCACCCACTTTCCTGTCTGATGATAATATGCAAAAATATTTACAGAGAATTCAATATTCTGTGACATACTTGACTTGGCATACGCTTTTAGAAATAAGGACCTTCGATTTGGAGAAGTTCGAGAGCTTCCGTCATTTTGTTAATTATGTTGGACAAGGCAATTCCCTGAAATATGCACAGGGAACATGAGCCCGCGTAAGTGGTCCACGCGACGTTCATAAAAAGAAATTCATGGAATCCAAAAAGCAACCGGAGAAAGGTGGTATCCATTTCAATTATAGAGAATGTAAATGTCACGTATTTACAGTCGGCCACGTACTGAATCATTAGACATACACATCCCACTAGTATGATTGCGCTATACGTTTTAATTAAAAAACCTGGTTATTATAATGATACACTACAGCCCTAGCCATTGTCAGGGCTCCTAAATGGGTTACCTGTGGTTGATCAAAATGGATTTGTGAAGGCTTTCCATATTCGACCGTAATTCTTGGGGAGATCCAAGCTTGACGAAAATATTATTCATTGACCGCCAAGAACCTGCGAGTATTTCTGGGTGAGAAATAATATAATGCATTGCATACTAATCAGAATTAAACCAAATTTTATAATGGGTGAAGTAGTTAAAGATTTGTAACTATTAAAGTGAGTTAATTAAATATTTTGTGATGTTTGCTCTTTGTACTTTTCTAGAATCATAATGAATAGCTATAAGTAACAAAGTAACCAAGAAAGCACAAACTTTATAAATCTGCAACTAACACATCTACTACAAATATTTAAATTCGACAACTTTTTGAATCCTTCGTCCACTTAAATGCTGTACAACTCATGCTCAAGGGTGTGCTCCAGTGCCATAGAGTGAATGCCTTGATACATTGTCTTGGCAGGGAAGCGCTCCCTTGGTAGTTAATTTCGTTATGTTTTTAGAAAATTGTAAACCCCTTTTAGAAATCTTACCATAAAATGGATACCTTTTATGCCAAATGAAATAGGCAATCAGCACCAGCATGAAACAAAGGACGTAATCAAGAGCAGCGATGAAGTCAAGGAACTCGATTTTCCCAAGACAACCCAGAATCAACAAAATCAAAAAGACGACTTTCACAGTCGCATTTGTCAGTAAAGTCCAATACATTACGTTCGCCATAACTGAAGTGCTTTTTAACGTGTAACTCCGATTTTCACTAGCAGAGTTAGATTTTGCAATACGAACTGTGGAAACTCCAAAATAACCTAAATTGTTTAAGATCTTTCTCTGAAGTCTAGAAAATTCAGCCATTTTCCAAAGAGTAATGTTACCAAGTAATTCGACACATCAGAAAAGTTCAACGAGACAGTTGATCATTCGAGACTGCAGGTTTTAAACAACTAAACTCGATTGAATTTATCCGTCTGCTTAATTAATAATTCGATATTTGGTCCAATTGCAATTTATAGGAACGAAATTTTAGGAATTTTGCCCTTTTAATTAAAATCTATTACATGTACACACATGTAAAGTGTTGTCAAGAAAATCATTTGCAAGTCCTACACATTTAAAATTTCAGGAAAACAAGGAACGGACAAGGAAGTTTGAGTTTTACTTGGAACTTTTCTTAATTAAGTAATCAGCAATCAATAAGCAGCATTCCATTTATCATATTAATAGCATTCTGATTAAAGGCCTACATACGAGTTTCGTCTCATTCATTTTATCAAATGATACATGAATTAGGGTTTTACAGTAAATGACACTGCGCTTGTATTGGTTATGTTGAAAAAACACTTACATAAACTACCTAAATATAACCAGGGAAGGACGATTGAAATATTTGTATGCGCTCATGACGATAAAACGATATTGTAGGAATATACATGTCTCATTAAGCCAAATTGGCGTAATTTATGTAAGTTTAGGTATTCTGTAATTCATTGAGGTGAAGTAGGTTCACGTTTTTTACAAAATTAGTTATTAGGAACGATAAAGGGTAAAGGTATTTTTCGAAGTGGACCTTCTGGATTCTAAATTAAAAGCCAGGCCAGAGAAAGTTGAATGGTATAGGTCATAGTTATGAGCATTCACTTTAAGAAAAGATGGTTAAATGTCAATTCTTAATGAACTACTGCACACTATTGTGGTACTAAGTACCAATTGATATTTACAGCAATAATGATTCGCTACAAAGCTATTTTTGTCAACATCTCATTAGTTAACACAAACCAGAATAAATCAGTTTGAATTCTTTTCGTAATTTTCAAATGTTCAAGTGCTATGAATTGACGATGATTGCTGTACCATAATTCAAATAGTTCTGAATTATTTCTTTGCTGTGCATTAACAATTAGTACATACCTAAATACGAATATAAAAAATAAATACCTTTGCAAACCAATAATATATTAGAAATTCCGCTCGAAGGATTTTGTACTCAACCTTGATGTTCATAGAATTGAACGCTAGCATTGAATTGGTGAAATTAAATCACTAACGACTCCAGCAAATTTTTCATCATTAATCTGTTATTTCTGTTGGATCTTGTTCAAAACTATGACGTTCTCGAGAGCTGTGCTCCAAATGGTTACTTTCAATTCAGCACTAATCCACCAACTTCGCTGCATCCATAAAAAATTGTTTCATAATGCCCCACTCACCCTACTGTCTCTTGCTACTTCATACTCTTACCTTCTCTTGCCTGTGGAAAGTAGTATCCTGCGATTTTGATTTTTTACAACCCATAAACGGCACATTTCTTCAAAAAGTGTTTGAAGAGCTTATTCACCCACAAGACCCCATAAATATTTTTCTCGACGATCAAGAAACCATCATAGAGCCAGCCATTCGCCCAATTTTGATTTCGATGGACCATGCGGGAGGCGTGATTTATGGTTATAATCCGAATCTGAGAGAAAAGGATATCAAGCTGGGAACGAGTGGCGCAACAGACACAGTATCCTTTCAGTGGACGTATATCTGCATAATTGAAGAAAGAAAGTCAAAACAGAACGCTGCAAATTATCTTCAAGCTCTCCTTAAGAGTGGACATGGTCTCAACGATCGTTTCATTCTTTTGGGCTTCAACTCGAATCTTGTTCCTTTCATTCGAGTGCCCGTGGGAAAATTCAAAAACATTATCGCAGTAGCGATAGACCAGTATGAAAACAAGGTTTACCAACGAATGGTTGCGACGAATAAATTGACCAAGCTTACCGAGGAACAAATTGAGAATCTAAGGTGGCTTGAGTTGGGCACCATGTCTGGTCTGTCTGGACAACATTTTCAGATTTCTGGAACAAAGTTTCCCCCTTACCTGGATATATTCTATGAAACTGATGATGACAATTCATCTCTTCTTGGGAAAAAGTTGATGGGAGTCAACTACCAAATATTTCATCAGGGTAGCAAGGTTTACAACTACACTTACGAGTTCGACCCACCTGCAAAGTGGAAGGGTGCTGGAACCTTGCTTCCAAATGGTTCATGGGATGGAAGTAAGGGATTTCGTTTTTTATCATCGATAGTAATGACAAAGTAATTAATCAGGATTCTGATTCAAGCAAACACTAATGTATTTCTTGTGAATAATTATTTTAGTATTTGCAGAGCTCATCGGAGGCAAAACTGACATAGCTTCCGTTTCAACTCAAACTGAGAAACGAAACGACTACGCGGATTTCGTAGGTCCGTTTGGAAGAGCCCGCCTCGTATTTGTTACTGCGTTTCCCCAAAATTTCTTGGGAAAATATGCCATCTTTCGATCATACACGAGGGATGTGTGGCTTGTAGTTCTTCTGTACTTTGTCATCCTTGTCGGATTACTCTGCCGAGCACTAATGAATTCGCTGCTTGCTGACAACTCCACCCACTACGGTGGATCAAAAAAGGCTCCAGAATTCCTGCAAATATTTTCAAATGCTTGGTTCATTGTTTGGGGAATAAGTTTTGAGCAGTCAATCGAGAGGAGTTCTTTGGGCATTAAGATGGTGATGATGTTGTGGGTCTATTTGATTTTGGTTGTTGGCACAGGATTTAAAAGCAATTTGGCTGCAAAGATTTCGTTCCCACAGGCTGAATTCAGACCAACGACATTTCAGGAATTGGCAAAGGCATAGTCATCATAAATTAATGCATGATTTTGTTTTAATTTATTCTCTATATTGCTTTAAGTTTCAACAACATGATACGATATTTGCTAGTATCTCAATATATGTATATACTTTTATCGTAGGCTAAAGAATACAAAATCTACTTTGACTCATATCGTAGCGATGATTCATACACATACTTTGAAGAGGCCACGACAAACCCAGTGCTTCACAATATATTTGTTCGGGCTACCTGGATCTCTAATTCTACTCAGTGTGTCATTTCAGCGTTTGTAGTAAGTGCATTTTAATGATTAACATAATTACCATTGCATATTCAATGCATATTTTATTCATGCCTTTACTTTTATTGTCAAGGAACCGAAAACCGTATGCATTGGATGGGAACACACCCTAAAAATTGCAATTGCACAGTCTTTAACAGTGCCACAGATAAAAAATCCTGTCAACTTCGCCAAAGAGCCCGCCTGGACTGTATGGTATACCTTTGCTCTAGCAAAGAATTCCAGATTTGTTCACGCCTTTCAAAAAATTGGCCAGCATTTTTTCGAGACCGGATTGAGTGAGTTTTATCGCAAGCGACTTGTCCAAAATTATCGTGTCTATGGACTTCAGTGGACCAGTCTCAATCAAAACACGGCAGAATTCAAGAAATTGATGAAACTTCGCGATGAGAGTGGGCTCACTGAAAAGAAGCCATTCAAAGTGGCCAATTTCCAGCTTATCTTTATTCTCTGGTTTGTCGGACTTGCTATGAGCTCAGGCTGGTTTCTCTGGGAAATATATAGTCACACGCGTGAAACAGCGAAAGCACCAGAAGTAGGAAAGAAGCGTATGCAAATTCATCGCATTAGCCTGCAACCCACCGGAGAGGGAACAAGGGAAACTCCAGTTTTTGAAATACAACATGAAGTTATTCCGGTAGAATTCGTTCCATGAAAAATGAAATTGACGAGTTTACAAAATAGTATGAAAGTATATCTTTACTGTAAAAATACTTATAGGAACAACAAAAAATGTTTAAAAAGCAGTCAATATTTTTGCTATATTATGCTTAAAAGCACGCATGCAACCCCGACTATGAAAGTATGTCAGATCAACTTCTACAAAAAAACATTTCATGAGAAATGTGTTTACATAACGTTCACAATTTCTTTAAAATAAAACCTTGCCACTTCTCTTAAATATTGCATTCGCTTCATCGAATCTTCTCCCAGTTCGTTTTGGCTGCTTCCCAGTACTTCCAGCATTAACCTTATTATTGCTGCCACCATTACTCCCAGAAGAGCTGGACACACGCCCGGGGTTTTCCTTGCTGGTATTTACTGTGTTCTCATGGTTATCACTTCCGGCAGCAAGTTCTCCCTGACTGAAATAGATCTCCTTGTAGACTCTGAAAACTCCAAAGTGCGGCCTGAAAAACGGAGCATACACCCCAAAAACCTCCCGCTTACTCCTTCCTAAAAACTTTACTCTACGCTCACGCTTCTTTGATGGTGCAGAAATCAAGTCTAATTTGCCGTCTCTCTCGAAAGATCCCGATTTCTCTCCATCTTCGTGACTCTGAGCCTCCGCTTCTATTTTAGACTCTGAGCTTCTCAGTTCAAGCGATTCACGGGGGAAGTTGAGAAAGTGAGATACTGGAGGAGCTGGTGGAGGTCCGTATGGAGGAAATGGTGGCGAAAATGTAGGTCTTGGAGGAGGATCGTCCGGCAAGATCGCGGTGGACACGCATCGATAGGTCCCGTAATCATCGGGAGTGTAGTCATGGATTCTTAGAATTGACTTCCATTTTGTCACCGGAGTTACAGTGACACGAGGAGCAAAGCCATTGCGTAGGTCGTAAAACGTTCCATAAGGTGGGAGGAATGATGATGGTTGCGGAATAAAATGCCAGTAGATTTGCTAAACGAGAGAAAATATTAATGCACCAATGCAAGATTTAAGAATTTTTAAATTGCTAATAATTGTCTTACCTGAACTATCAAGACGTATGGAGGGAATTCACAGGAAATCTCCAGATCATTTCTAGTCCCACCACCTCCATACGTTGTCGTCAGAGTTAATTCCCCAGGAATCTTCACGAGTCTCAAAAATGGCTGCGACTGTTGAGGTGGTGCAGGAGGAGGTAGAGGATAGTAGTATTGTTTATATTGCGAAGGTGGTTGCGGTTGTTGGTACTCATAGTAGCTGGGGAAGTTGTTTTGCAACTTTGATGCGTACTCGTAACCTCCTCCTACTCCGCTCAACCCGATAGGATACTTGCTTGGCTTAAAGTAATCATCTAAGCTCTGTCCCCGGGTGGGATATCCAAACGTGGGATCTGGACTTGGTGGTGGACCCCCAGGATGAGCTTGTTCGTAGGCAATGTACGATTCTCGTAAGGGGAATGGGCTGTTTCCTCCTAAAGTTTTGAGAAATCCTCCCACGGTTCCCAATTCATTCACCCCGAGAAAATTTTCCGGATTGAAGAGCTTACTCGAAAAAAGTGACTTGGTTGGTGGAGAGGATCTCGTATGTATTCCTCCCGTTTCGTTCCGATGATTTGTCTGATTGAATGTCGGAGTCATGGTTTCAAAAGACGCTGGCACACTTGAAACTAAGAGAATTATGGACATTGCGATATTTGAAAGGAAATATTTGGAAACTTTCAATAAGAAATTCATTTTCACGACGAAAATCTTGACTTGGTCTAATATGAAAGCAAAGTAGACCAGTCCTTTTCAGCAATAATGACGGATTTCAAATGTGAAAATAATTGAATATGGGTGAGGTATAAATACATATGTCAAGACAAATAAAAGGACATTTTTTAAAAAGGAAAGTCTAATTAAATTAGTCCTATTGCCTAATAAATAATTTAGTTTGAATTTTTCTTTTTTAAAATGGATCAGAAGAGTAAAAAATCATGCCAGTGAAGGATGCACGATAAACATACGCATTGTCCTCGCAATGATTCTCATTCTTTTTGCCCTTTATCGAGGTTTCTCTCATGTAGCGAATACTGTAGTGCAGTTGCATTGGCGTGTCAGCAACAAAAGGAAAAAATCTTACGACATTAATATTCATTAGGTTAAAAATCAAGCGGAAATGAGGAAGAAAATACAATTAAAAGAATGAATGGAGGATGAAGAACGAAGACGGTATTATTCGTGAAAGCGTCTTTGCTCCTCATGTTTACATTTACCACAGTATTTGGGTACATGTCATGCATTTCTTTTCCTTTGATAAATTTTTGCGGAGTGCGAGAAGCGAGGTAGACTGCTTTGAGTTTTAGAGGTTGTTCCGGTCATTATTTCGATTAAAATTTATGCAATAATTCAATGAAATATTTTTATCTTTAAGAAAGCTACATAACAGATCAGTAAGTCTGTTTGCGTAAATATGATTCATTTGAATGAGACGGGGAGTGAAGCCTTTATTCTGATGAACATTGACAAAATTATTAAGGAAAAATGTCATGGTCCGTTGCACACAGCGCAGCGACTGCCACCGCCACTAAATATGAAAAGAGCCCATTGTAAGCACCTACTAACTAAAAGTTAGAGTAAGGGTAAGGTGATAATTATCAGGCCAGGCCACAAAGGAGCCCACAAACTTAAGGTTAGAGAAATAAGGAATTGATTTCGACTTAATCCAATTGCTTTTATTATTTTGAAATTTGAACAACTTTAACGAGTGAATGATCAAACTTTTTTAAAGTCAATTAAATATTTTAGCAAAAACTTTGTTGTACTTGCATAAACACAAAACTCCTACACTGTCAAAGGAAATTCTGGTTCATCCTTCACGTCATAGGTTCGTTGGTGCTGGAGCCTGACTCTGGATAGAACCAAGCCAAACATTTCAAAGATTGGCCCTATCGTGCCTTTCAAAACTAGTTCAATAACTGCCCTAGTGAACCATGCAATGAGGTGAAGGCACTTGATTAGTGGCCTGGCAAACCAAATTTGCTAGAAAAATACACAATCCTCAATCAAGCAATTATCCTCTTATACATCAATTGTATAAAATGCTACGCAAATACGCTTACTAAGAATGCCAGTATTGCAGAAAGAGTGGCAATGACGATGGAACACAGTGGCGCTAATATGACAGCCAGGAGACGGTATGTCGCAGCTTGAAAGAACACGAAACAAATGTTGGACAGATTCCAAACCCATTCGGGCGATTTGAGATTTTCAGGTTCTCCTATTATGTTTGTCCAATCCACCTTACATAAAGATAATAATAATTATGATTTCCATATTATGCAATCAGATTTGTTACATTTGTAATCAGATTGCAACAAAGCATTTAAATATTACCTGAAGATGATCATTAACATGTAAGGGATTCCTCTGCTCCTCTGCATTAGTCATTGGCTCCTGCATCATTCCAACCTTGGTTATCTGATTCACCACCATCTTATTTGTACTTCTCCTGTCAGTAACGGACATCTTTTCTGTGCATTAGCCTAAGCCTCTTGCTTGAAACTCCTTTTCAATCAATATTTTTTTACCAGCTCAATTTTCCCCGAATTTCTCGCGGAAATTAGCCTGTGACACCGTACACCGACCGATCGACCTCGTCTTGATACCTCGACCGAACACAAAGCAACACTGACAATTGCTTCCATTTTTGATTTGTTCTTAAGAGAGAAAAAATGCATGAAGAACCAGATGGGGTTTCTTTATGATTTCGTTTCGTGGAATATTTTTGTTATCATTCGTTTTGTCACTGTCTTGCTTTTTCGACAGGGTTATTATCAAGATGATGATGCTACATATTTAAATAATATATTAGTAGATATGGCTATTCTATAGGAGAAAGAAACAATCCCAGCCTTAAGGGTGGCGTGTCGTGATTTTTATTATTTCCTGCAGCTCCAAGAGAGCATTTTCTCTACACGTTTCCGAGTACACCTATCATTTTCTGGATTCACACTGTCGCTATAATATTTCGTACCAGTACACGAACCATCACCGTTTGTTTAGATGAGGGAATGGTTATGAGAAGTTTGGACAATGAAATTTTTTATTGACTTACACGCACGCACATTTAGGTAGCTATCTCTTTAGGAGCAAAGTGTGTCACCAAAATTTAAGAAAATATTCTATTTCGCAAAAGCTCATTAGAGAGCATTCATTGTCTGAAAAATCTGGATTGGATTCTTCTGTGGAGATGGTAGCCATGCAGGCTTTGTAGAGCTTCACTCGATATCTCAGCAGGAAAGGTCTGAAAATTTGTGGGACATTTTGATTCAAGTGGATGGAACGTGCAAGAAGTAAAAAAATGAATTCATATTATAGTAGATGAACATATCCAGCACTTTTAGATGAAAAACAAGCGAAATGAAAAAGAATTACTAACAGAAAATAAAAGGGACATGAAAGAGAGGACGGGACAATGAACACCAAACAAAAGTAGCCGGGTCCTGTCCAAAAAAGCCAAATTCGTTTTTCGAGACTTACTATTGTTTAGACTTATCATTGAGAAAACATCGAGTAAAATTGCGCGATACTTTAAAACTGAATCTGGAAGCATTGTGATTGACTGGTGAAGTGGCGCCATTTTAGAAATCCGTGACCAGGAAGAAACAATTATGTATTGAGACACACCTTCGAAAAAAATGTGTATCTAAGCTTAGGGGTGCATTTTTCAATAGTTCACGAGGGATATTTTTATGTTCGGCAATTAACAAATCATTTAATTAATGAAGAGCATTTCCAAGAAATTTATTTTTTGCGAATTATTAAATTGATGAAAGAATTAATACGATTTATTCAATCATATAAGAACTTTAAAATCACATTGCAAGCTTTTCTAACGTCAAAGCTGAAAGAATTTTAGCACCCGTGTCGTATCATTTTGTCTTGGAGTTGCATGTGCGCTACACAAAATCATCATTATTGCTTATTTCAAAAACAATGAAAAATATACCTTAATTAGTAATTCGGATAAGCATATCCAATTATATTATATTTATGCAGTTAAATTATTGTGAAACCACTAGAAGCTACATACCTTGC
>JAHZNI010003331.1:0-119117 GCA_027744415.1 Seira ritae | reverse complement strand
TAATGCGAACATGTTCGTCTTAGCTAAAGCGTACAAATTTTAGTGCGAACAAATACACACCGCCCTAGCATGTTCGTCG
Organism: Seira ritae; assembly: GCA_027744415.1. Lineage (NCBI taxonomy): Eukaryota > Metazoa > Arthropoda > Collembola > Entomobryomorpha > Entomobryidae > Seira > Seira ritae. The sequence continues at coordinate 119,038 of JAHZNI010003331.1, read as the reverse complement.
TAGAGAGAGTTGACTGTATATGTATGTACATACCTACCTCTTCGTTTTATTTTTGAAAGCTTCTACCGTACCGAGCCGCTTTCAATGAAGATTTTTGTGGATCTATGATCCTTGAAATTATTCATTGGTTGAGCTTTAATGTCATAGGATTTTTTTTCGGAAGTAGGATTGAATTGAGTCGGAAGAGGGAAATGGGAAGGAGTAAAGATACCTTAAGCATCATCTCTTTTTAACGAGGGCATTTTTGCACTTGAGTTACTCTCAAGTCGTTTGAATTCCAAAAACAAGTCATGGTATCCGGCTACAATGTTATGTTGTGAGGATTTCTATTACGCTCCACTTACGAAACTTTGTTCACTACTGTGCCTTTCCTTTTCAGAGTTTTTTGTATTCAGAGCCGGTATGATTAATTTATCTTGCAATGCAATTGCTACATCTAAATTTCCCATTAAATATTCTCAAACAGAATTTAAAGTGTAGCGTGTAGCCATGCCATAAGGAATAGCTAATGTCCTCGAATTTTCATTGGCGAAACGGTTACTTTCCCAATAGGCTCGTTGGGAATATTAGGAATGGCACTCGTATGGTTTCTTCTAATCAGGTTTCAAAAGTTCCATCCAGCGTTGAACCATAATACTACCTAAAGAAATAGATTTTTTTCTCACACTTCGTTCCATCCTTTTGGTAAAGGAAAACTTTTTTTTAAAGAAATACACGCCGTCATCGATTTTCATTATTCCAAGAAACACAGGAGATTTGCATGAATTTTCCGAGCCTGTCTGCCTGGTCTGCTTAGATAGAGAATGATTAGTTTTGCACATTAGGGAAAATCGTATATGATCATGATGATGATGATCATGATCATGAGATCGTCTCGTTGTCAGAAAGTCGTGTCAAATGAGTGTAGTGTGTGGACTGATCTTACGTATACCAAGCAGAAGAATGATGATGATGATCATGATGATCATCATTATGAGCTTTATACTCTGCACAAGAAAGTCTTAGAGCATTTTCTCTAGTATCTTCCTGAATGGGAGGGAGTAGTCACGATTTGTATATGGCATGGCGCAAGTCAAGAAAAAATTTCCTGCTTCGACGACGTTTCAGCGTAAAAAGAGGAAGCAAGGGAAATACTAGTTATCCGGCAGGCAGGGAACGTAGGATTTTTCTCTTTCTCTCCTGGTTGGAATGAGGTTTTTATAGAAAAAAAGTTCATGATAGGGAGGAGGATGATCATGATCATGATTTGGATCGACTTCGAGTTGACTTCCACTATAGTATATAATATGCAATAGAGAAATGTTGGAACAGATGTATGCTACATAAAAATCCACATCTCATCTCTGCCTTCCTTGTACAATATAATATTCCTTCCCGATTCCGTGTAATACCAACGCAACATAACACCAACACTGAACTCTACTATCAAGAGCTAGACAACGAGCGTTTATTACTTCTGTAATGTTATGAAGGAGATAAAAAATGTGCCATGAATCTAAACAAAAATGTTGCATAATATTCTTTGGGGGGAAATGGAAGCGTAGAAAAAAAACTTGCTTTCTCGAAAGAATCCTGACTTGACTTGACTTCGATTTTGACTGAAGAGGAGAGCAAGTAATCTTATTTTCATTTTGTACAAATGATATATATATATTTTTTTTAAATAAGGCGGAAGCTCATAACTGAATGCACCGCATACGTTTCATCCCGCTTCGTTTGTGGTAGCCAGCCCAACCGATTGCATTGGAAAAAAATAAAATATTTTTCGGAGTAAAAAGAATAAGCTATTTTATTCGGATGAGCAGAGAGAAGGGAATATAATTGAAATCGGGATTTTTATAGGCGATGTATGTACATAAATGTATATCATATCATAGCTTAAATATTTGATACAGTTGTATACAAACAATACAACAAACCCGCAAGATTAATTTGATTGTTTAGACATTCGAATAAACACGTCTTTTTGCTCTTTTGAAAGATATTCTCAGGGCTCGGCTCGTGCGGCGGAGAAAAAAATATGCATAGCCATAGCCATAGCATCATCATCATCATTTCGATAAAATAGTATCTGAAGCAATCTGCGTGTACAATTACACGGAAACGTTCAGATTTTCAGATTAGTATGGTGGCGTGTTTATAGTAATTCGGAAGAGTGAGCCAGATTTTTACCGTGTGGAACAGACACATATGCTTGGATGATCGCGTGGAAATCAACGTTTTACGGCAAAATAAAAAGAAATACACTCAAGATAAATACTTGGCATTCCTCAGGCTAAAGAAGATTAATTGTGGGTGATTTCCTTTATCTCATCAAGACTCAATGTCATCGTCATCATGATTAATAATCATTTTACGGTTTTATTTTAGCGCACTAAACTAATCACGCCATGGTATTGCCACCACAACACAACGAATGTCGCCAATAATAGTGCTAAAAATTAACATAGCAATAATTTTTGCTCGGCTTTATGTCGTCATATTAAATTGCCAATGTGACTTGCAAAATTAAATGCTATTTATCCCTTCCCCATTCATTAGCAATTTTTTATTGATTGCGTAATTGAAGATGAAATTTCACAATCTTTTCAATTTTATCTTTTCTTGATCTATTTCAAGTTATCCATTGGACGTTGAGACTAGTGGATCTTTAGAGAGTGGAGCTCCTGAATCGGTTGACGTGACCCCCGGTGCCTGGATTTTTGGTCAAGAAAACTACGTGCAGGAAGCTTTTCTTAAGTGTATTACTACTACTACTACTTCTACTTCTCCCTTTTCAATTCCTTCTTGTGAACGTCATCAGCAACTAATAATGATGCAAAACGGAATGGACGTCACCACGAGTCCTCCTCAAGCTAATGGCTCTATTCATGGTGTGAATGTCGGCTGCGGAATGAGTATGTCGTCTGGATCGCAGAACTCTCCTAACAATGGATCAAGCAACAGTGGGCTCGAAGAGAGCAAAACCAACTTGATCGTCAACTATCTCCCACAAACAATGACTCAGGAGGAAATCCGTTCCCTCTTCTCGTCCATTGGTGAAGTCGAGTCCTGTAAATTGATACGCGACAAGATCACGGGTGAGCGTGAGTTAAGGACATTATTACTTTTTCTTACACCTTTTTTTGCTAGGATAGCTATCTCTAGATTATATTAAGAATGATAATACCTAGTTTGCAGGGCTGAAAGCATGTTTCACTTTCACTAACTCCATTCATTTTGCCAGCTAAATAATTTCTAGTCAAGTCAAAACAAAATTTTACATTGCTATTGCTATATAAAGTTTTTCAAAGAAATTAGTAGCCTTCAAAAGATTTGTTCGAAACTGCTTTCAAAATTAGGGCATTTAGATAATCATGTTTCAAGCGACTTTAGATGCTAAAAGAACTTCCCACTTTGTGAACTTCCACAGGCCAAAGTCTTGGTTATGGATTTGTCAACTACCACAGACCGGAAGATGCTGAGAAAGCTATCAACACTCTGAACGGCCTCCGGTTGCAAAACAAGACAATAAAGGTAAGTGGCTAAGGATTTAGTTTTTTTCTTTTCAGGTGAAATGAGCAGCCTACACAAGTAAAAGGTTAACTACCTAACTATCTCCTACTGTTAGACAAGCCTAATATCCATACAGTCGTGAAATTAATTTTGCATTTCCAAGAACAAAGAACAAACATGAACCATGAACCCATCTCTTTGAAAATTGAATCACATTGAAAACTAGGCAAGACGAGAGCATCCAGTCCAGTCATTGACATTAAAATCATTCCCCTTTCCATATTTAAAGTTTTTTTTCAAGCATTCATGCAATTGCAATAAAAGAAATTCATTCGGAACAGTAAAACCGCGATGTTCCAGTTAAAGATTTCTCTAAATTTTTTTCCCACAAAACGGGAAAATAGCTGAGGATAATGATGCTCATCTTAGGGAAATCCTTATCCATTGGATGCAAGGCAGGCAACAAGGAGGAACGCCTTTTATCAGGGGAAGCGACACTATAAAATTTTAGAGCACATACATAGAAAGCAATAAAAAGCCATAGTAGGTGCATAATTTACCGTACACGTCACTCAAACTAGATCTTCTCTCTTATTTTTTTCTCTCCTTGGCTGCCTAAAGAAGAGATTAAAATCACAAAGCAGTGCGATTAGAGAGGCTGGTAGCGACATAATAAACAATAAAATGTCCTAATAAAACGCTAATGCGGTCTAAGGAGAAAACTTGAAAAAACAAAATGCTCCTCTCTTCTTTTTAGACTCTTTGTCTATACGCTTGAGAATGAGAATGGATTGTGATGATGAGAGAGTGAAGTGAAGCCATCCGAAGGAGAAGACGTCTCTTTTTTTGTGTCAGCAAAAGATGAGAAGACAAATGGCTCTAGTGAGTACTACCGTTTCTGTGATGATGAGACAAGAAGATGAGGAAAAATGAGAAAAAAACAAAGGGAACCATATGCCTCGTTTGTAGAGAATGAATGAAAGACGCCTTGTTGGCAGCAAGTTATACAAAGCGAGAGAGAGAGAGAGAGAGAGAGAGGAAAAAAGAAAGAAAAATCCTTTTGTCGCTTTGAACCATGAAAGTCATTTAATTCCATTCTTAATTGAGCTTTCTGTCTTTTCAAAACAGTGCTTAGGAAGGTATGCGTGTGTATGCTGTGCACGTAAACTGATATTTCATGATGTTGATGAGAGAGTTTGATCTCTCAATCTCCTTTTGCTCCAATTCTTCAGAGGAGCTGAGAATTGTGATTATTTTTTTTGTCTGCTGTCATCGTGGCAGAATCCAATTCATCCACTATATTGTATCCGTGTGACATCTAGGACTAACCTTAATTTAGAAATATGTCATAGTCATAATAATTTCGCATCGTCACAACCGGACACAGATGACACTGAAAAAAATTATTTTAATTCGCATTGATATCCAAGATGATTATCCTTTTCTTTTTTTCGATTTTCACAGGTTTCGTATGCAAGACCAAGCAGTGAAGCTATAAAGGGAGCTAACCTGTATGTGAGTGGATTACCGAAGAACCTTACTCAGCAAGAGTTGGAAAGTTTATTCAGTCCTTTCGGTCGCATTATCACATCTAGAATTTTGTGCGACAACATTACGGGTAAGAAACAATAAAAATAGCTCGGGCTCACAAAAATACTTTCTTCTTACCAAAAAATATATATATGTAAAACTTATACCGAAACTAAAAAAAAAGGTGACAAGGCGTGTCGCACCTGTTGTAGAAGTATTTACTATATATTTTCGTAGTGTTAAATCAGTAGAACTTTATTGTACGGAACAAATATAATGATCAATTTTTCATCAGTCTAAAGAGTTAAAAGCACGGGCATACAATATACTTTTTTATTTTTAAAATTTGAATACTTGATTTCATTCTTATTTCTTTCGGTATGAATTCGTTTCTCGAGTGTTGAGGTGAAGTGCTTTTACTTTTTTCATGCTGTTTTATTTCTCTATTTGCATTTTAGTTTGAAATATATTGTTGTTTACTTATTTTTTACCTGTTAATGCCACATAATACGTATTGGAAAACAGGATTGAGAACACCACGATGCGTCACCACCGTTTCACAAAGTATAGGCTGTTAGGCGAAAAAAAAATTGAAAAAAAACTTCACGATTTGTTCCAAACATCAAAGGATTAGTTTCTCTAGGCACACGAAACGAGATCTATGTGAAAAGAGCGAAGGCAAATCTAGGAAATTGCGTAGGAAAAAAAATATGTAGGTAGTTAATCATAAAAACTCTATTTTCGACACATCTTTTTTGGTACGAGAAAAAAATGCGAATTTAAAGCTTTCTGCTTTAATTTCTAAGGCGGCTGAGTATGTTTCGTAGGTATTCATACAGCAAGATGTAATTCGGGTGGTTAAATTACTCATAGTAACTTATTTTGCCTTCCTGTCTTTGCAAATTTCAAAGGAATAATTTCCTGCTAGAGCTTCATCGTTCTAACCATATGCCCGTCTACACGAAACAATTTATGTAATCAATTCATTTTTTCCTTTGATGCATAATATATCAAACAATTTTAGGATCCAAAGCACTTATTTTTGGAAAGCATTTTATATTGCATGAATTATTCTTAGATCATTTTAAGTTTTCATTTTTTCGCTCATTTTTTTATCGTAGATCGCTTCGTTATTTTTACTATTCAGTTTCGTATTTTATGCATGTCATTTCATATAGTTTGAAACGTCAAGCAGGAGAAATGATTTGAGAGAAAACTGATTTTATAGTGCTGTAATGTGTTGTATTTTTATTATGTTAGAAACATTTATGAATATTCCTTTCAATAAATATACAACATAGCACAGATTTCTGTAAAAGTCAGAAATTTTACAAAAAATATATATCAGTTGAAATATAGTCACCTTCCCTTGAACCGGTGGGTTCCCATGTTTCCACAAAAAAAAAATTAAAAGAAAAACAATGTCTCAGGCATGAGTTATTTTTATCTGTAAATGTTTTTTGTTTATTATTTCACGTACCATATATTTGTTATAGCCGGGGATGACGATGCGGAATTTCCCTTACAGAGGAACAATAAAGAGGGTAAGCGATAATTGTTTGGTGATTCGAGGAAATTACCTAATTTTGATGACGTCAATTTTTAAATAAGACTGCTTCTACAATTTTCTTCCCACAGTTTCCAGGTTCTCTTAATTTAAATTTCTCAATCAGTGAAGAAAGCAAATTTTTATCTCTCTCATCTCTCTAAATATGATTTACCGTTTTTACTACTGTAGCTCAAATGTATTCTTTTAACTTTTTCAAAACATTATGGATGGTTTACAAGCAATGTCAGATATTACTGTTTTATAGGGACAAATTTTTTAATTGAACATTTTATAGCGCTTCAAGTACATTATTTTATTTGTTTACCTATTAATTTTGAATTGAGTTTAAAAAAAATTTATTGAATTAGCCAATTTTGTTTTCAGCGACATGCAAAACACGTTTTTGGATTTGAAATAAATACTATATAATATTTTGTTTGTTTCCTATTTTTGCTATCTAGACGGAATTTGCATGGCTTAGCTGGATAAACAAGTAGTGGATAGCATTTACCAATTTAAAAAAATACTTTCGTTGTCAAAGATGTTCACAAGAAGTAAAGAAATTCTAAACATGTCATGTCACTGTCAGATAGAAAGGTCAAAGCTACACATTTTTATTTTTTGTTTCAATTTGTTTGCTTGAGAAAGAGCTTTTAGTTGCGTCAACTATTTTATCTGTATTTTTTTTATTTTAAATTTATGGCATCAGACTTCAGCGGAAGAAGGAAATAAATACTCAAAGGTAAAGAGGAGTATAGGGAAAGCATTGTGAAAGCAAATAAAAAGAGAAGTAGGCTAAAATTAGAGTTTTTGACTCGGAGGGCATAAGTACTTTGTAGAAAGTGTTTTTTCCAAGCATAGCAAGAAGAGTAGAAAAACATTTGAGGAACAAAGGGATTTTTGGGATAGTGAGAAGAGGAACCGTGAAACATTAAACAAATTTTTTTCAAAGAAGATAATTATCAAGCGTGCCTCGACTTGCCACACAGCTCGACAAATATTCTTTTCATTTTTTCTATCACTCCAGGTTTGTCAAAGGGAGTTGGATTTATTCGGTTTGACCAGCGAGTAGAGGCGGAGCGAGCAATACAAGAGCTAAATGGAACCATTCCAAAGGGCTCAACCGAGCCTGTGACAGTGAAATTCGCAAACAATCCGAGCAACAACACAAAAGCACTTCCACCACTTGCAGCATACTTGGCAGCGCCCCAAGCTGCTGCAGCTGCTCGACGCTTTGGTGGTCCAATCCACCACGCCACTGGCCGACTGCGGTACATACCACTTTCTCCACTTTCAAGGTGAGCTACTGCTGCAGCTCATCTCAGTTAGTCAAGATCTCATATCTTGGTACCTTTTCCTTGGGATCTTCAACGTATTTCTTTTCCTTTTTTGCTTCGATCAAAAAAAAATAATTTATCAAGAGGAATAATAATGATAGAAACACCGAGAACAAATTCCGTATGATCATGATATCAAAATATATATCAAATTTTTTTCAAATGCGGGAAGTTTGCCACAATCAAAGAGAAAACTTTTACAAAATTGCAAGAACAAAACCCACTCAATAATAATATCAATCGATCTATAAATAATTGGGCAAGAACTGGAATAAAAAAATCGACAGAGAAAAGTGTTTTCAATATAGCCCATTCAAAAAAATAAGTTGCTATAGTCTTACTGAAAATTACTCAAGTTGTGGCTCAACACGAGAAAATAATTAATTTTTTTCACCTTTTTATCAAACTATTTTTCATTCTCTTTTTTCTTGACGCAATATAATACATATATATATATATTCTTTTATTTCAACATATATTTCTGTGTCTCCAAAAGGAAACACGCAATCCAACCTTTTTAAGTATGATCCTTCAATTTTGTTCGTTTACCTGTATCTCTTTTTTATAATGTGTTTGTAACAACTGAAAAGCTGACTGAGCTGGGGAGCAACAATAGCTGCATTCTTTTTTTTAATTTTCTCATAATATTCTTTCTTTAAGGTTCTTACCATCTCTCTATCTAGTCGTGTATGTGTTAATATAAAAAAATACTTGTTTTGCATAAATATATGTATAAAAATTCTTAAATATATAATACGGCATCTCTCCAACTCTCTGCATATACAACAACAAATTCAATTGAAGATATAAAGTCTCAAGAGCTATGGCTGAATTAAATCTAGCTTTATACATATTTATATGCTTCCGTAGCTTACGGCTTTCTCCTTCCTAATTCCGGTTAGAGCTTTCTCTGCTACTTTCTTCCGGAGACTACATTTTTAGCTACTCGCTTCTCTATTATCTCTCTATTTCCGCTAACATTACTACCATCAAATAAATTTTAAAATAATATATTTCGGGCTTCGTTGGGGGGATTGGAAAATAATCAGACTAAACTTTACAAAAAGGATTTTTCATTACATTAAACAAGATAAATCATTATTTCAAGTGCAAAAAGAAAACATTTGCGATATTCCTGAAAAAATTACCTTTTCAATTGAAATTTTTATTTTCTCCGTTACACTCTCAGAATACGTATGGACTCTACTTAGCATGCATGGGAATTGGAAGAGCCAATCAGTTTATTTCTCCAAAACTTAGGATGGCTCAATTTTATTTTTGTTTACATTTTGCACTGCACTTGCTCAATAAATGTATTAGTCATTTAACAGTTGTCGTATTCTATGGAATGAAACACTTCGTGATCAGAAACTCCCGCAGTTGATAAAAATTATTTTGGAATTAGTGCTTGAAGACAAAATTTAAAAATTTACTTTTTAAAATTAAAAATCCCATTTCCCATACAATTTATTAATACTTTTTTAACTCCTTTTAACCAGAAAACAAAATTTTTTTACTCTTGGATGACCACAGCAGTTGTTGATATTATATAAATCTGTAATCTTCGTTATTATCATTTTTGGTTTCTGAATTATTATTATTATTTTTACGTATTGGGAATGAAATCTTTTTAGAAAGCCTTGTAAAATATATTGCTGTCATGACTATATTAGTTATATTTATTATTATCGTTATCATTATTATTATTATTGGTCGTCAACTGTAATTATTATTATTATTATTAATTAATTAATTGATCTGTTGATTTTGGTTCTTACCTTGCTTTTCTCTCTGTTTGATTTTTTTAGCACTGGCAAGGCCATGCTGGCCATAAACAAAGGGTTGCAGAGGTCAGTATACAAATCTTTTTAAGTTTTTTCTTCATTTTTGGGTAAAACAACTAATTATAGTTTCCTTAGATCATCACTCTCTATATTCTTTCTCTGCTGCTCGTTCTCTCTTTCAACCGCTCTCTTTCACTTTTTCTCTCTTCAGGAACATGAAATGTTTTTTCTTACCTCTTTTAATGCAATTTCTCATAGCCTTCTTCTTCTTCTTCAACAACAACAAAAAATACAGAGCCGTAAAATTTTCTTCAGAACTCTTTTGTCTATCTTTTCAGCCTTACTTCTTTATCTTTCCTATGCAAAATTGATTATTTCCGCGGGGGTTTGACAATATATATATTTGTATTCATTCACCGTTCTATCTAGTTTTTTTTTGAATTCTCTGCTGACTTGACTTGTATTTTATGGCATCTGTTTCCTTTTAGGTTAAATGTAATATACATAAATTATTTCGTTGTCTCACCGCATATAATTTATACAGTGTAAATTTATTATATTGATTACTAGCTACAATAGTGAGTTTCCAACCGTTTGCGTATGTATTATTTTTTTCCTCGCCGTTACGATAATAGTTTTCTTACTGTTAATCCTGTTACTACCAAAGAGTAATTGCGCAGAACAAAACAAACAAAGCCTTGCTCGTCAATTTACATCTGTTTGAATGTCAATTGATTTATTCTTCCGCTTGCGTTATGAATATGAACTGGGTATCCTCGCCAGACTACATTTAAAATGCAACTCAGAAGCTCGGAAGAAGCAATGGTGGTAGTGGTGGTGTGAACTGGAAAATTGTATATATTTCAAATTGGCAAAAAAAGTCTATTTGTGTGAATGTCAATCTCGCGGAAACCATTCAATGATGATTGTGCGTGTTCAATAGAATAAAAAAAATTAATTTGACGTGAACTGTGAACTCTAAAAAATTGTTAATCACTAAGCATGAATAATGAGATTTGATCGTATCGGCCAAAATAAAATAATGCATTGTTGTTTACTGATTTTCAATTTTTGATGGAGCGATCCCTATTTTTAATAAAAAAAATATACATTATTCTAGCAACTCACACAAAAAAAGTCTTTAAAAGTATATTTCCAAAGAAGTCAAAATAAATATTATTTCTAGTCATCCACCAAAACTGTTACAATTTTATGGTGAGAAGAGAGAGGGAGAGAAAGAAATGAAAAAAATATTCCAGTCAACACTACTACTGAAACATACTGTGAGACACGACATGAAAACAGTATCACTTTTACTTTTTAAATAATGAAACCTTTGCATCGAAGAAAAAAACAATATGAAGGAAAAACAATATGTTTGCAATTTACTTGAGTCTGTAACTTGAGAATTACATTCTGTACTTTTTAAAGAAATGAAAAGTTGTCCCAGTCCCAATCCCCGAAAAAGATAAATTGACATGAAACTAGTAGAGTTGAATTTTCCAATGTTTATATACAACCAAAAAAAATTATATTTATCTCCTGTGGGATGTTAAGAAATTGTTACTGCTCTAGGGAGAAAGAAAAAGAAATGATTTCTGAAGGTGAACAATATCTCTATCTCTACCTATGCATTGTGTTTTTGATTTTGATAATGTGAAGCAGCAGCAGCAGCAACTTCTTCGGGAAAGGGATTTTAGAATGAATCAATGATCCATTTTATAATTTTAAGTATAATTATGACGATTGACGAGTAGGTTATGCATTACACAATTTTCTCTCTTTGAAAATAATAGTTTTATCTTTCACTCACTCTCATTCTTACTACGTCTCACTTGCTAAAAAAAAGAAAGAATCATTATAAGATATTACAGCCAATTTCTAGGAGGTTTTTAGGCATCTTCCTGCTGCTGATGTACTTACTCATTCTTGTTCTTAGTCAGTCAAGTTACGTTCATCCTTTCACTACCGATCATCATTATTATATATTCGTGCGTGTATGTGCAGTAGGTAGACGCGAGATGAGGAAAAAATGTTATTTGAATACTTACAAAGTCTTAATATTATATTGCTTGCTCCGTTAAACGCAAAACAAATTTTTAAGAGAAAAATTTACTGAACAATGAACAGCTCCTCTTTTCGTTTCGACTTGAACTTGAAGCAATGCATAGTTGACAGAAAGAAGATCAGAACAAAAATTGAATGGAGAAAGAAGATAAATTCACACATTATTTAGAAAAAATATATATATGATGGTCAGTTTTTATGTCGTCACCTTTTCTCATGATTCTGATTATTATACTTATATAGTTCCGTATTTTATTACAGTTAAGTATGTACACAAAGCAAAAACATTCTTTAAAAAACTATATACATTATATCTTACTATTGAGAGAGTTATGTATTTCATCTTGATACACATTTTCAATTACATATTATATTTATCTCTATATATTTCAATATTCTTGTGAGAGAAAAAAAATCCTTTTCATAAAAAAACATTTAAATTATGTATTATATTACAAACAGGAAGAAAAAAACAATATATGTATAATTTTTTTTGAGAAGCAGAGCAGAGCATCATTCAATTTGAATATGTACTTAATTATATTAAAAAACAGTTTGTTGTTAAATTATATTATACTAACACTCTTTGATCCAAGTAATTATATTATATATGATATTATCGTTCTTCATAAATATATTATAAATTGTATTTTAGGACTTAAATTATTATTATCATTAATTATTCTATGTATGTATATGTATGGAAGTTTGTATCTGTTTGAGGAAACCATGATTAATTATTATGATTACTTACTGCTATAATTATCATTATTATTATTATACGATGGAATATTATATACCTACAGAATATCATCATGCACGTTCCTTGAATTGATCTTTGAAAACGTTTTTCATCTCGTGTTTTTCTCATTATCTACATATATATCTATATATTGTTAATACATACATAACACGAATTACCTAATTCGTTCTTTACTCGTTCCTCCTCGTCTGTTGTTAATTATCACATAGAAAAGAACCTTGTTTCCCGCTTTTACCGAAAAAAAACAATTAGGAAAATGAATTCTTGCATTGAAGCATTCTTGCTTAGCTTTCGTTAAACATGGACATAATATTATGTAGATGATCACCTTACTTAATTAGATTGACTTGAACATATGTACTTACTACGATTCGTTTTCATGCAGAAAATTCATTAAGCTTTTAGAGAGGTGCACAGTAGCACTTCGTTTTTCCTCATCATTCTGTAGGAGTGTGAGTTGATTTCAAATCGTTTAAGTAAATACATAAAAAATGAATCTCAAAATAAGATGTCACATAATAATTCTCTTTCAACGATTTTTACGAAAAGAAAAATTAAAACTAATTCATTAGCAAAGAGAGTTTTAGCTACATATATTATGGTCATATAAATTATTCCTACGCGCGATTCAACTAAAAAATAAAATTTTACAAAGCATCCATTGATTCCTAGTAACTGATGAGAATGCTCAACTGATTTACGGAACTGAGCATAAAAAAGTTTAAAGAATAATTATCGACGACAACAAAAATGACTTTACAAGTAAGAAAATGGATTTTATTCTTGTTATGTGTCGATAATAGGAAAGAGAAAACAAATTTGGTATGACTGTTTTAAAAGAAGAGAGAGAGGGGAAAATGTTGAGAATGAATTCTTTTTAAAAAAATGGGCCTGTGAAAGTTTCATTTTCTTCAAAAAAAAGTCATAAAATATTTAACTGTAGAGGATTTAAATTGGAATCGAAAAAGAAATTTGTGTATAATTGAAGAACCACGAAAAGAATTAATATTTATATACCATATAGATGAAGAAAAAAGAATCAGGTCTATTATGTAGGTACTATACTAACATTAAACGTAACCTTTAAAAAAATTTTTAATGAAGGAAACAAAGTTTTTATGTGAAAATTGTAACAATGAGATTCAAAATGCAACTGGAGCCACTCCAGGTACGCACATAATATGACAAAAAAAAGCTTCACTGTTAGAACATTTTTTTTCTTCAAAAATATCGTAACCTTTTTGATGTAATCATTGCATTCGTCTCAATCTTTTACTCTTTTTAAGGCAATTTTACTACTGTACTACATGATACAATATATTATGACATTATTAGTATTCATATACCAGTTGGATTTGAATTCTAATTTTCTTTTCATTGTGGAATGGCGCTTTATCTTAAAGCAGAGAGGGAGGAAAATATATACTAGTCAGTCTCACACAAAAAATAATTTGAAGATCTATCTAGTCATTCTCATACATAGTGCTTAAAACACCCTTCTTGGTCTCTATTCATCATTTGGTGAAAGAAGGGATTTGGAAGTCGTTTGAGAGAGAGAAGGGGCTCCTGACCATAATATGAAAAACGAAAGAAATAAATATACTAACATATCTCTCGCCATGATGACTAGCTAGCTGAATTATGTACTTAAAAAACATATGAATTCATTATTGCACTAAATTTTTTTTTTAAATAGGAGGAGTGATCAGATCAATCATGATTTGGAACCGCAATAATAAACAGAAGTAGGCATACTTACTTACATTAGCATTAGTGTTCCAAAACACTTTCTAGAGTTTCATTAAGGATTCACATGTACTTAATTATTATGTATTTAGGCATCACGAACAAAAAAGAAGTAATTTTTTCAATGCATTTTAAACTTTCTCAAAATATTATCTTGAATAATTTTTTTCGCAAGTTCACAAGTTCTAGGCATTATTATCACCAGTATTTTACATAATATTTATATTATATTTAATTTTGTTGTGGTATTAAGGGAAAAAAATTTGGTTCCAGCAGGAATTTTTCAGTATGTTAATTATGCTGATGCACATTATTCCACAAAAAAATGACATTGTATACGGTGAATGAAAATTTGGATCTGTTAATAATAATTACTTATATATAATTCAATATTATATTAATTATTATATATTTTTTGGCTAACTGTAAGTGTGTGAGTATTGATATTGAGAGCATATTTGAGAATACTTCAGTCATTCAATTACTATATAATTGTGTACTGTACTGTACAGTAGAGGCAAATTTAATTGCAAAAGTTTTCTGCAAAACAATTTTTAATGTCAATATTTAGTCGACTTGAATTCACTTATATTGAATTTGGATTGTATTTTGTCATGGTGATCGTGGTGGTGATGTGGCGTGGGGTGGTGTGGTTTTGAACTGTCGAGATGATGAAAATGAAATCGTAAATTGTGAATGCCCCAATTTCAATTCTGTTCACTTTAAATGCTGACTTTTTAGTTCCCTCAGTTTGCTGTTGTGCGTGCAATCTAAAATGGTTACATTACATTACATACTACAGCTTAAAATATGAATATTATTATAATTTTTCCTTTCTATAATTTACAATGTTATGATTTTTTTCCGTGGGTTACTAAAACAAAAGTTTTGTTTGCTACGTACTATTTATATTGTTGTTACGACAAGTCTAAAAAAATCACAAAACTGGTTAAGCTCTTGACTTTCTTTATTTCCTTTGTTTGCTATCTCTCTCTAATATTTATCAATTACTTAATGATTAATATATATAGATATTAAATTTTTACTGCTATAATTCGTGATTTATCCAAATCATTTATTTTCCATCATTTTAATTGAAACATCAATTTTTCCGGCTTCTTTACTTTTTTTAGTTTTATCTAAAATGTTTAGTTACTAAACAGAAATTGGTGAGTTCGACGCTTCCGGGCACGGCACGGTTTCACCACATCATTTTTTTTATATAAGACAATGAGAAAAACTCTAAAGCTTATCAGTAATAGGGTTTGCTTCTGAAAGAGCCCTTTCCATTTCATTTCCAAGATACAACATAGCTTTCTGCATTATTTAAATACATGCTCACCAGAATGTACCAGGGATAGGAATTTACTCTCGACTAAACTTCTTCACCTCTCAACTTTATTTTGGGACTTCCCTCCACTAAAAATACTTTTTGCCCAAAATATGAAAAAAATGGAATGGAATAAGATTGTTATGATAATTGGGATCGTGTCTCTTCAAACACAAAATGAAATAATGGAATTGTTGGACTGTTCGCAGAGAGCTCAATTGCAAATATTGAGGTGTGCTCTTAAAAGACATTCTAGTGTAACGTGTAATATGAAAAAAAATGCTAAGACGATTTTTAAAAAAATGAAAGTTATTTATCAATAATATAAATGCCAAAGGAAACATTTTGCTCTCCAGACAGTTTGCTGAGAAGTAGTAGAGTAATAACTGTTCCATTTTCAAAATTCAGGAAAAGAATGTTTAACCATCAGTTTCATTTACTTAAACTTAGTCTTTATTTCACATTTCAGATTTTTCAAAACGGTTTTCTGGAGGCTGCTTTCACAAAAAAAAAGTTCTCTGAGAAACATATCAAGGAAAAATAGTGAAACACAAAAAAATAAATAGCAGAACCTATCAGAGATCCATGCTGTCCCATAATAAAGTCAAACAATCTGGAAATATGTAATTCTTTTTTTTCTTTCTTTGGACGATTCCTTGTTGCTTGTGAAACTCTCCTGAACTAACATAATCTTAAACAGGCTTTAGCATTCCGTTACCTTTAGCAAAGGAACCTCCTACACTAAAAAAAATATTTTTTAAAAGCATATTACCTTCTTCAGTATGATCGTATGGTGGTGATGATGACGATATACATACATGTTTAATACAATCTAACAAATTAACTGTACTTACAAAAAAAACTGTAAAAAAATATAGCTTGGATGTTTTTAGAATAAATTATAAAAAAAGAGATATTTGAAAAAAGGAGACGGTCTATTTTTATATAGGTAGCGTCCCTTCAATATTTACAAGAGAGAAGAGGAAAAGAATCAAAGCCGATAAAAATTACTCAGGAGGTTCTGTCAAATCATTCCTTAAAAAAAGATTTTTTAATACAACGCACATTCGTACATACTTACTTAACTATGATAATGTAAACATAAGAGAAAATTTTTTCCACACAGCTTTCGCTTAAAATCATTAAAAACAAAATATCAAAAAACGTGAAATTGTCTGAAAATATCAATTATTGGATGTAGCAATGTGCCACAATCCAACATAATAACAATCGCAAATTTCATAATTTTTTTTGTTTCACTCATCTTTCCAAAAACACACGCATACAATATGCGTGACCTACAATTACATGGAATGGAGAGGGAAAATATATTTTGTCTTTTTTGTTTGAAATTTGACTTTCATGTAACGATAAAATACTCCTTTAAATATACTGACATTAGGGGGAAAATTGAATCTAAAAAAACATCCTTCCATAAAACGCTCTAGATGTGTGCTTCAAAAGCGGACAAACAAACCAAGCAACAAAAAAAAATAATTCAACAAAATAAATGGGAATCTCTATATTGCAATAAATAATAAACTAAAACAAATTTTTAATATTGAGTCATATTCGTGCTTTCCTAGCCAAAATCTAAAATTACTAACTTTCTCCCTTTCTCCTAGTTTTACGCATCTCCACCTATTGGATGGCATATCCAGTAGATTAAAGCATTTTACTACAACCAAATTCATTATGAAAACGACGAAGATGACGATGTTTCGAAAAAGCAGGCCTATACAAAAAGAGTGAGAAGATTTAAAAAATTAAGTGTTTCACGAACAAAAAAACTGAAAAAAATACTTTCCTTACTTTTCCGTTTGGTAGACGAACCTTATCATCAAATTCTTTTTTGTTTCTTGTTGAGCACTGTAAAATTGAATTTTGAAGTTTGGCCCAAACCAACCATACTACATAATATATAGTACTTACTACTGTACATGCATGCGTAAAGTTAACTATGAGATGACTGGAAATGTATGAATCAAAAAAATATGCGTCGTACAACACAAAGACTTGGAGAGATTTGGAAAACGAGAAAAAAACATTGCATTTAACTGTTAGTTAACGTAAATTTTGAAAATCTTAGAAAAATATTTAATACCAATGCCAATGCATATTAAATTGTTCTCTATCGTTAAGTGTGTTTCACTTTCACTATGTATTCATTGTTCTTTGGCTTGCTTTCGCTTCATCCAAGTATAATGTATTCTCTCGCTCACTTTATGTCCTATGTACTTACTTATGAAAAAATATAATCTCGATTTGTAAAATATAGTTTCAAGCCTCTACACTCTATTTAATTAGCATTTTTTCCTTCGGAGGACTTCTAGAAGTCTAGTTAATCTTGTTCTAATACGTTACCTCAACAAAGAAAAATATTACAAAAAAAAAAGAGTTAGGGAAAAGAATTCTAATCACATTCCACATTTATATAAGGATTATATTGTCCGTTTCATAATAAAAATGTGTTACAGTTAAATACATTTTAAAAAGGTAGCATATACATAATATATGCATATATATTATATATGAAGAAGAAATATCCATGTTAATTAAAGCACAATATTATATTATGCATAAGGGATATCTATATTTCATCGACAGCATTTGTTACTACAAAAAAAGAACTATAGGTTAGGATTCTTAAAGAGATTTTGATAAAAAGTGAATATACCCTTCGAAATGAAAAGTATATGGGAAAAAAGTTTTCATAGCATTCTGACCCTCTCAAGGCAAATGCTCTTTTTAATAATTAAACTGAAAAAAAATGTTGCAAAAAAATTATATTATAACCTAATTATCTGATATAAAATATCTTTCTCTCTTCCTTCTTCTATTTGTATTCTCTATTTGAAGCCTACCTTTGAGACATTTTACTATAAAATGATGACACACGTTATTAATTATTATTATGATTATAATTATAATGCTAAAAGAATTATCTCTCTGAGGAAAAATAATAGTTTAACCGAAGGATGCATTCAAATAAACCCTTGTGTATATTTACAAAAAGTGCAGTTGATTCACATATTGGCAACACACTACTTAATTACTCAACTAAATTATGAAAAAAGCATATTATGCATTAACTACATATATATTATATGCCTATATATCTTATGTCAAAAGCAACCTTTAAATCTACATATATTCCTTTTCATTGGAGCCATTTGAATTTATGAGTGTTAAAATCTATTTGTACTATGCCGTATTTATGTGAAATAAAAACAATAAAAATCATAATGTGCTTGGGTCGTTTATTCACACTGAAAATTATATGAGTGGTTTTCAGAAAAACATTGCATAGCCGCTAGCCGCTTTAGTAGTTTTATGAAGATTGCGAACTTTTCCTTTCTCCATTAAGGCGCCTTTCTCTTCTTGCGTGTCCCATCTTGAAAATTAACATGTGTATATTTTCATTTCAAATTTCTATGTGGGTGGCCGCACATATGGGAATTTTCTGTTTTTTTTAAAAAGCAGTGACATCGATTTCTGATGACGTTTGGTTTGAATGCATCTGAATATTACATCGCGCAATGAATAATCCGCGACGCCAAGTATTAGTGGACAACAGTTGCTTTTCATATCATATCCAATAACTTTATCTTAAATCATGTGACAAAGGAGTCATAAAGTCATTATGGAAAATCACAATCCACACATTTAATAACGTTTTACTTCAATACTTTCTTCAATACTTACTTCAATGTTCAATTTTAGGGGTGAAAACTATGTGAACGAGAATTTTTGCAGTTTTCATGCCCAGAGAAACTACTACATCAACAAGACATGAGGAAATGTGTACATTACTACATGCATACAATTTTTTTAAGGTGAAGAAATAAACGAAAAAAATATTTTTGGCATCCGATCCAACTAACTCCATCCATCCCATTTGTAACACTTGATTTGTTCAGCCAATAGGATAAACAAGCTGCGAGCGAGTTACATACATACATAGTTGGCTTGAGAAAAAAAATCCTTTATTTTTTCAAGACGGAAAGCATTTGAAGAATTCAGTAATGGATATGAAGGAAGAA
This sequence comes from Seira ritae, assembly GCA_027744415.1. NCBI lineage: Eukaryota > Metazoa > Arthropoda > Collembola > Entomobryomorpha > Entomobryidae > Seira > Seira ritae. The sequence continues at coordinate 99,394 of JAHZNI010003331.1, read as the reverse complement.
TGTTGCCAATTTATTATTTTTGCTGTGCGCAGCAGAACACCTCAAAAAAAGTCAAAGATGTCGAAAGTCGAAGATGAAGATGATGCACAATTCCAATGACTGACTGATCGAACAAGGTTATACACTGTGATCTGCGACGGATGGATGGCTTTTCTCAAATTCTCATCATTAGTATTAGTACTTCACTTTTGAATGATAAGTCATGTGCATAGAAGGATGTTATTATGTAGATACACAGGTACAGAAGTGAAGAAAACATCTCTTACTACATATGCGGGAACAGTTTTGGACCATAAATATATTTCCATTTTTTTAATACAAACCTGATCATGATCATCATCGCCAATTGAACTTTGAATGTTGCGTATCATAACATAAAAGATTTTCACACAGAGAGAAAGTTATTAAATACGAATGAGTTCAACCCACAAAAAAAATCAGCATGACGAGAAAAACGCTCTGAAAAATTAAACTGTCAAATTCTTTTTTATACAATAAAGATGGCGCTTAGTAGCCTGTCATTTCAGAGAATGTGGTTTCCAGCTCGTTGGTAATTGACTTGAATTTCTCTTGTTCGTTCTTCAGCTCGTCTGGATGGACAACAAAAACAAGATGATTGTATTAGTTTTTGGTGAATTCATATCATGATGTGTCATTTTAAACATTGAAATGGAGAAAGTTGATCTCTACCTTCAATTCTGTCAACCTCCTTCAGCAGTTTCTGGACAGTCCTTTCAGCAAACTCAGCACGGGCTTCAGCCTGTTCATTCAGTTCATCCGTTCATTACAATTTGTTTTGAATTTTTGCTCGTGCAAACCATGCAGCATATTAGTTTTATTACCCGTTACGATCATTTGATTCGTATTGGTGATGAGTTTGGGTTAACCCTCGAACGGATGCACTGTGGCACAATTTGCACCACCGGCACCGGGAGTTTTTACACAGAAATAATCGGTAACTTTAAAAATTTTTTTTCGATAAGCCGTGGTCTGCCTTCCTACCTCACCAAAATACACCAGATAAACCAAATAGAAATTTTCGATTGTAACCGGGATAGGATAGGTCGCTTTTACGATTTGGTAGAAGGGATACGATGGTGCAAATCGCTAGATTCTCTAGAAACGCTTTTCTCCTCGAACACCATTTCGAGGGTTAACATTTTGTGTGTGACAAGTCCAAACTTCTACAGCGGTTAACTTGTAAGAAGCGCTATTGTAAAATATACTGTGCCGTTTATATTGTTAATAACTAAAAGCATTACTCTGGGTTATCTCGGTCCAGTTGTTTTTTTATCCGCGTTGCTTTAAACTTTCCTGGTTAATAAGTACATTTACTTAGCGAATTCGTTCATATCAGCGTATTGATTAGGAAATGGCACGAATATACAAATAATTTTGTTTCCAGAGCTTTATCTCTGCTCTCCAAAATTACCTGCTTCAGCTTGGCTGTAAGGTTCTTGATGGTAGCCTTAAATTCAATTTCCGTTTGACGAGCCTGGCAAAACACAAACACACAAGAAAATGAGGAAATGAAATAGGTATTAGGGGGAATGTGAGATGTGCATGGTGCAAATGAATGAAAGTAACCTACTTTCTCCTCTGATACTTCAAGGGATTTCAAGTTGTTACCAACGACCTTCAACTCCTCCTCAAGCTCAAGGATCTTCCTGGAAAGGGAAGCATGCACATTGTTAAAACTTATACCACACTCATGGATAGAAACACGAAAGAAAAAAATGTAATATGGGCTCATGCATTTCTCCAGTGTTGGCTCTGTCTTCAGCAATTTCGACCTCCTGCTCAACCATCGCCAGCTTTTGACCGACCTGCAATCACCAAAATTCGAAAAAACGATGACTCATATTACTGAAAATTTACTAGATTGAAAAAAACACGACATACAAGGAGGGCTCAGTCACTTGGCATAAGTTTTTTTTTGGTAGTGTTTCTGGTCAATGTTGTAGTGTGAGGAAAGGCTCAGTTCATTCACCTCGGATTAGCTAGAGGACAGGACAATCAGGCAAACTGAAACTGAATTATCCCTGGAACAAGGTACGAATATGGAAAAAATAAAAAACTCAGTCAGTTGTCAGTGGCATGATGCAATCTTGTTCAGTTCAGGGCTGATTTTACACAAAATCACTCGATTATTGCAAACACGTTCCAACTATTTTAAATTGGATATTCACAGTTAGGAAGCGTTATTTTAGGTAAAGAGGAGAGCAAGAAAATCACCGGACAGAAAACAAGAAATACGCTATGAATTCCATAAACTTGCACATTTACAAGCAATATAAAACAGATTCACATCGTTTGCAAATTTTTAATGACCTCGTCACACTTCCTATCAGCCTCTTCCGCAAGAGCGGTAGCTTCTTTGAGCTGGGCTTCCAAGGACTTCATTCGCTCCTCATCAGTGGCTGAACGGTTCTCCAATACTTTGCGCATACTACCAATTTGGAAACAAAATATTTATGTAATAGTGCTTTCCCTCCCAAACGAACCGCGAGTTAATGAGATGGTTCACTCTTTACCGTTCAGACTCGTCCCCGGTGTGTTGGACCTGGACAAGCTGGTCAGTGGCGGCCTTTAATTTTTCCTCTGTGTTCTCAAATGTCTCTTCAAGCTGTTGCACTTTACGTCCCAAAGCGTTCAGTTCCATTTCAGCCTTTCAATGAATAAAATGTACATGGAAAACTGGTGACAATAACAAAGAGGTTTCTCTCATTTCATTTCATTCATTTTCCCTGTTCATCAGCTTACGGCAGTAAGAGCCTTCTCCTTGGCCTCAAGGTTCGTGTTGACTTTGGCGAGAGCCTCCTGTGCTGCGGCATACTCGGCTTCAAGTTGGACTAACCGCTTCTTGAGGGCATCGACCTCCTCCTCACCACGCTGGACACGGGCGGTGGCGTCCCGAGCGGTCTGTTCCATGGTGTCTGCCTTGTCCTGCGCATTGTCCTTCTCCACCTTCATCGCCTGCATTTTCTTCTTAATGGCCTCCATCTTGACTCCTTCTTGTGGGCTGTGACCCCTTCACAGGTATTTAAAACTAAGGAGAAAAAAATTTTCCAAATTAATATTACTACATCAAATCAAGAACAAACAAATTAAACACGCGTGTTAGGATTAGAATCTTGCAGAAATATTGATAGAAAAAATATTGCCGAAAATTTACAATATTAAAAATTAGCTTCTAAAGATATATTTTTTGGCTCCATATCAATCACAACAAACTTAATCTGATCCAACGCCGAACTCCTTTCCCGTAATAAACTCTCAGTTTATATCAACAACATCCTCATTTTACCCCATAATTCATGACAACAACCACGCACGTAGTATCCCTGTCTGATTTTTCAATAAACCAAAAAAGAGCTTTCTATAAATTTCAATAAAACATGTTTGAACCCATTTCATCTCTGGGCGTAAAATCATGTTTACACATCATTCACTTGACAAATACTGTAAAAAATGATGTAATAGAGTTTCACATAGGTATAGAGAGTAGGATCATCCTATATACGTATAATATGTATATGTATACCATACGCAGCAAAAAATATATACGAAGGAGGCCGATAGATTTTTTACATGCAATCATGCAAACAATCCTTTCCATTGCTATTTCACAGACTTCTGACTAAAAACATTGGAATTTTTTCATAGGAAATTGGAAATATTCCTTTAAAAAAAGCATCCCTCCCCTCCTCTCACAGAGCGTTGCGATTGCGATGCTGGTGAATATAATTATTTTATAGTAACCGGTTTTTTTCTTCGTAGAAACGGAATTTTCTCTAATGAAAATAAACATTGGATTGGATTGGAGCGCTTTCCTAACTGCGCGTTATTTAGCATGGAGCCACCTGGACTGGCTGGCTGAGGATTGATTGGATTGAATATATATCTGTGAGCGTGAACGTTTAGTGGTTTTTTCCCTCCTAAGTTCCTAAGGGGGAGTTCCGGTCCTTCAAGCACTAGTCTCCCTGGAGTAATTTAACACGGCTTTGATGCACACGTAAAGTAAAACACTCTTAAAGGTATAAATTGCAAATTTATCTGCATTTATGTATTGTATTAATGTACGCACTTCCACTGAAAATTTTCTAAAAAAATTAAAATTATTTTTTTTTTTTCGATAAAAAATATTATTATCATAATCACCTGAAAAGAGAAAAATGGAAACGCGCCGATGAAGAACTGGAGAAAACACGGCAAGAACAACGATCTTCTAGCCAAAAGATCAGAACTCAAATGCTGCTTTTTAAAATAAGCTAGTGTGTTAGCCAACACAGTAGTGGAACTGAATGTGTATGCGGCGGAGGGTCATTAGTTGCGTGAATCTTCTTCGCAAGACAAAAGGAAACTTATTCCTTTATAATCTGCGAGTTATATTTAGCTCGAGCCCAGAAATAAACTCAAGAGAAAAAAAAGGAACAGAGAGTTTTCATGCACTTTACACCAGACTTCTTCTTCTTCTCCTTCTCAGATTTTTTTTCCTCTCTCAAGTTTTTACTTTCAGAGTGTCGTCGTCGTCATCATCATAGTCATGACATGAGCATCTTTTTCGTACAATAATAATAGCGCGATATTATGCGATTTGCAATAAGTTGGAAAATGAAGAAAAAAGGAGATGAGACAAGTAAAGTAATTTGAACTAATGATATACTGCTTCTTCTTCTGCTGTTGCTGCTGTCGTTGTGCCACATTATATTTTTTCGTGCTTTTTTTATGATGACGATATGGCAATATTCTCATAGACACATCTTTTGTTCTGAAATGTTCGCTAACACAAGATTATTTTTTTCGAAAACCAGAAACAGATAATATGTTTTGCGTACTATATTACTACACTCAAAAAGCTCCGCGAGAAAGCCAGCCAGTCGAGTCGACCGACCGACCCAACGAAGGAACCGATATTATGTTTGTAATATTTTTAAAGATGTAGGCTGCGAAAAAATAATCTTGTTTGCATATTGGTATTTCAGAAAAAAAATAATTGTGTCATCATCGCTATCATTTCCAATGAAGTGTGTTATGTGTTATGTTACTTTATATTTTTTAACAGGGCTTGCCTTAATGCGACGATCATTTCGTGGGAAATGTACGTATTCTGCAGTGTTCATGTGTCGGACCGGCGGACCCATTTTCGCATGGCAGGCCTCCCTGTCACCCATTTTTGATTTCGAAATTGTGTTGTGGTTGTTGTTGTTGCTCTAGAGCATTTTACGCATGAATCATTCATTTTCATATTATACAGCTTAATATAACCGTTCATGTCGGACTGTTTCATGTTTCAAGAGTTTTTTTTGAAGTCAACAAAACTTCTGGAAATTGCAATTTGTCGCTTGTCACAAGAACCTGTAAACTACTTATCATAATTAATAACGGTAAACAGCTGGTTTTATGTAGATTTCTGACATGATTTTTCCCCCGAATTTATGTACTTTTTAAATGCATTTCCCTTTGCAATGCGTCATATTTCTCCCATTTTTTTGAGCTTCGGGCTTATGGTTTCCCTTTCTATCGAGTGGCGATGGCGATGCGATGATGGTGTTGGTGTTCATGAAAATACGAAGCTGTAGTTTTATCACCGCATCGCATTAAAATCATAAGTGCAGATGTATTATCATCGCTACTTGTATTCTGGAATTGACGCCAGCACGTTCGTCACTCACAATCATCGTTTATTTCAGAAATTTTAACGGCATTTCAAACATAAAGTTTTTACGAGATGTCATATTCGTAAGCAGCCAATTAAGAGGTTCAAAATAAAAATACATCAACATCATCATCAATAGAAAGTACAATGATAATACAGTAGGCATAGTGCCTGTTGTAGTTGTGGTAGTTTTAAAAAAATACGCTTGTAAAATTCGTTCCATAATTTGAGAATGATGATGAGTGCCATGTAAAAGTCAAGCCTTTATATTTCGAAAAAGGTCAACCTAAAAGTCACAATGCAGCAGCAGCAGCCGCCAAGCCAAAAAAATGCACAAAAACCTAAATTATTAAAATTGAAGGCAACCGTGTTGGCATTTCTTAACTATTTATTTTTTGCACGCTGTAGGCTGTAGCTGTTTTACTTTGGCGCTTTCCAAACTCCAAATCTGGAAATGATGATACAATACAATAACAAGATATTCCACAATAGATATCCATAAGTATAATATTGTAATACGTAGCACGTTAGAGAAAGAAGCCGGAAGTCGCCATCTAGAACACTCATAGTCATAGTGGGCAGAACACATTTTTTAGTTCATAATACATACATACACACTGACAGTGCGGGGGCTGAGAGTTATTTTCTTTAAATGTTGGCTTTATTCTTCTAAAAACCTCTCCTCCTTGCATTGTCGAGCTGGCTATGGGTGTGAGGAGAAGATATTTTAAAAGTTGTTCTTATAATTACTTCTGTGTATTTCTTTCTTGCCACCCCACTACTTAGATTCCCTCGTTCTTGAGGAGGAGAAGCAACGCTGCACTTAGAACAGGCCATGGAGGAAGGAGATGTCGATAGTCGATACTTGCTCACTCCTGCATTCTTCTTCTTGTTCTATTTCCTTTTGCCAATTTTTTTCCATGAGGAGAGGAGACGAGACGATGACTAGAAAGGACTGTAGGTTACGAGAACCGATGCCGATCTTGGGACTTGTTTTGTTAGCCACGTGAATTTCTAATGAAGTGCAAGACAGCTCGGAAAATTCTCGAAAACAGTCAGAGGCAGCGTGAATAGTGAATAATGTTGGCATTATGTACATGATTTGTATGAATGTTGTTGAATCATCCAATTCTTGGTAACTAAACTAGAAGTAGGCATAATAATGTAGAGGTAGGTGCGGCTTCATTAGGTCATCGAAACTGGGTTAACTAAAGTGCTTACCTATTTCGAGACTTATCTTCTTTTCAAAAGTGATTGCTGAGTATGTCAAAGTACAGATGGTTTTTGAAATACGCCAAGGACTGCGTAATTCACTTTGAACACATTGAGCCTCTTCTTGTGTCGGAATTAACGAAGCAGAGCCGACAATGGAATCCAGGTTTTGCTCATGTTCTGAAAACGTGATATTTTCGTAAAGCGGGGCCTCATTGTTTTTTTTTCGCTATATTTTATGCAACTTTTAAATTATATGACATTATGAAACCGTTCTTTTTTCTAAAACAAGGTTTATAATTGTCATACATCTTTACTTAGGTTTAAACATCTCAAAAACTGTATTTTGCAGCTTCAAATCTCCAATCTGAATGAAGCTTCTGATGCATAAGTATGTATAAGTGATGCAAATTTACTTTAATTAGCGGCATAGTCCAGACAGACAAAATATATGCATACCTATTAACGTTGTTTACTTCTCACTTTCAGCTTTCGAGAAAAAACTTTCTTGTGTGCAATTCCATTCCATCTTCCATCTAGCAAAAGATGCAATGCACGTGTAGGTGTAATTCACCTAAGATTAAGATGCACCCGTGATTGGCTCCTTACTTAAGGAATTTACTATAATGAACCAAAAATAAAAGTAAACTATTGAATTCCTCAGCCTTGTAAGAATTAAGTTATATAGTCTTTTTATTGTATCAATGACAATGTTATGGGGACATTTTCTGGCATTAAAAGAGCCCAACAGTGTCAAGCATCCAAATAGATTCATTAAAGTCTTAAGAATGAGTCACAAATTAAGTGTTTGAATTTAAGTCACGTTACGTTTTATTTGATTGGCATGCTTTCTAACTTGCATTTTCTCCGAAGACAATAGCAGCATAATATTAGTCTGATCTGAAGTGTTCATACGAACGGGAGGGAAATTAGATAATGCTGTACGATCCCGCGTATCATCACCGCAATTCATTTCCGGGCTCGATCTAAATATAACCTAGATTATAAGGAAATTGAGATAAAAACTTTTTGTCTTCATGATTCACTAGTGTGGCTGAATAAGAATGACTTTTGTCTGCCTGTATTGTATGCGTCTTTTCACATTGCCTATTTCGTGTTATTCAAGGCACACGAACGCATGTTTGATGCAGCTTGTCTGTAACGAAAATACTACAAAGCATCAAACTAAAGCAACCCATCCATCCACCCACTATTTCTGACGATTTCAAATTGGGAAATGCGGCTGTGGAAAGATTTGTTTCATTTTAAGTCAACTGACAGTTCCAAACCCGTTTTCGTGTGTGTTAAAATAATATAAAAGTTCTTAAATTAATGTTTAACTGACTTTCAACTGTAGTTGAGTGTTTACTGTTATCATTAAATTTTTTTGATGCGTGCGTAATCGATACCTATCTACGTCTCTACAAAAGAGTTTCAAGTGATCATTGTGAACAATGGAGGCAATCAAAAAATCCATGCTTGAAATGAAAAAGGAGAAAGAAAAGGCCTCCGATAAAGCGGACGCTCAAGAGAAAACTTATAAGGAAGCGAGTATACGAGTTCAAAAGGGGGAAGAGGAAGTGGCTGATCTTGAAAAGAGTTTAAACAAACTAGAAGCTGAATACGCTGAATGCCAGGAGCAATTAGCCCAGGCTAACAAGAACCTAGACAAGAAGGAGAGGGAACTTAGTGACGTAATCATGCTACTTAATTGAATAAATATTTTGCCTTAATTAAGCATTTGCTTAATTGTGATGATTTTACTTTGCAGTCGGAGCAACTGAGATTTAAACTGTCTATGAAACTGAATGAACTGGATGATAACTGTGAAAGTGTTGAGAATAAATTGAAGGCCACGGAGGATAAGCTAGAGGTGGTGCAGAGGGACGGAGATGAAGCTAATAGGTGAGTCGAGTATCTAGTTCAAATTGTATGGGTATTTATTAATGAAGTCAAATCAAATTTCAAAAATGTGAATTAAATTTTCAGAATCAACAAAGTTTTGGAAAACAAAGCTCTCATGGATGGGAAAAGGCTGAAAGAACTGGAGAAAGAACTGAAGGATGTGACGACACAATGTGAAGAATCTGACAAGAAGATTGAAGAGGTATTAAAAAACATCAATATTCGGACTCGTAGAATTGATTCATGTCTGTCCATATATTTCAAAACATGCAAATGCTCTCCTGTGATACAAAATTTAATTTAAATTTTAAATACTTACTTAACTATTTTTTATATTCGGTGTCATGTCCACATATTATTTTAAAATACACACATTTATTTTATTTATTTGAAGAATGTTCCAAATCTGTTTCAGGTTCCCCTGTATGTGCCCTCCGCCAGAATGTGTTCAACCCTTTTTCAAGAGATGTTCTTAGGCTCTTCTGTGTGTGGTGGTGTGCAATGTTTCTTCTTGTGTAGCCCCCTCCAGAAATGAGATGGGAACTTTCCTTTCATGTTGAACTAGGTATTGAAAAGTGAAAGGTGTTTTTTCCCTTTCAACGTGCTAGTAGTACTTACTGACTATCCAAAAAGTGTGATTTTCTAGACTTGTCAGAAAATGTCGATGGTTGAGGAAGAAATCGAATTCACTGAAGAGCGCGTCCAAAATAACGAGATGTAATGCAGAAAATTAATTTGCAATTCGATCAACAATTCTTGCTTTTTAAAATAGTGAAAAGAATGTATGATTTTATTTATTCCTGCAGGAAAATTCTCCAATTGGAGGAGGAAGTTCAAGTCGTCGGGAATAACATGAAGTCTCTGGAAGTGTCTCAGGAAATGGTATGGTGATGGCGATGGCCTCTGAGCAAAATATATTTACCCTACCTCTTCGCTTCCTTCATAACGCTGATCTGTTACATAAATGCATATCTTTTTTGTAAAATCGTTTGCTTAGTCTCGTCTGGCGGAAATTGAATTTAAGGAAACTATCAAAAATTTAACCTTAGAGCTGAAAAAGGTGATTTGAAAGAAAATTTCTCTATAATATTTAAATTTATATTTATGTATGTAACCGAGTATTATGAACAGACCGAAGCTCGAGCCACAATGGGAGAACGACAGGTGCAGAATTTAATGAAGGAAATTGACAAACTTGAAGGTATAGTAATATTCTACAAAAATTTAAACCACTGTGTTTGGGATTACATCCGACCTAAATGCAATGAAATAATAAAAGTTTCTATGGTTTTCTTTCAGACGACTTGCGAATCGAACATGACAAACTCAATTCGATCACCATTGAAATGGAAGCTACCATCGCGGAGTTGAAATGATTAATCTGTGAACTAAATTGTGTTGTATAAAAAAAATTTCATTAGGTGGTTTCATTTTCATCTAGACATAATATATTATGTAAATTTCATAATATTATGAACTTTCAGGGTAGTGTGTAGCACACTTTAAACCTATAAAAGAGCTCTTTCGTTTTGCTTTGGAAATCGATTTAATAAAAAGAGTTTCTTTCGTTTTTCCTTGGATACCTAGCCTAATTTATGGGAAGTGAAAGGCAATATAAATTATGCAATAACATTTGTGGCCTTGAGCAAAATTGACTTGAGCGGTTTCATCAAAGTTAAAATTTTCAATTTCAAATAGCATTTGAAAAAAGTTTTGCATGACACGATGATTTTTCAGAGACGCATGAAATCACGGTATCGAACTCCACCTTGCTTGCTTAAGATTAGGAAAAGGAGCTGGGCGGGCAGGCGAGCATAAACATGATCCGTGTCTGTGGCTATGTCTGTACGTACCGTGTGCAGCTTGTTTTTGCTTTTCCTCGCTGGCCTGGCGTCTCATTTCAATGAGGAGAAGGGAGAAGAGACGAAACGAAAGGTGCTACCCAGAAGACGAGACCGCTTCCACCTTATTTCCCTTTTCCAAGAAGTATCTCTCTTGAACTATCGGTGCTGCTGCTAGTGAGGCCATTGGGATGAGATGGAGAGAGAAAGCTGCATAAAGAACGAGTACATTCACAATAGATGAAGAAGAAGTAGGAAGAGACGATAGGAAAATCCACTCTTTTCTCATACTGATTCTCCTTTCTTCTTTTCACTCCTGCTTGCGCTGCTGCTGCTGCTGATGATGTAAGCTGATGCTTAAGCAAAATCGGAGGAAATAATAAAAACCGTTATAATGCATATAAGTTAGATCAAGCAATCCACAACGGATTTTTTTCTTTTTTTCATAAGTAACTAATACGAAGAAGAGGGAGAAAAAAGTAAGCGTGTGTGATGTTGGTGGCGGTGGTGGATGTATGAGTGTGTGTGTATGTGTGTGTGTGTATGCTAAGGTTTTAGTCTGAGTAACTTCAACTTGAGGAGAGTGTGTTCGTTCATGCGGACTCCATGGAAGAAGTCACAAGAGTCGTATATTAATATAAATTCATATAGATAGGAAATGGGAGGGGTGATGAGAAAAAATTTGGGGCAGAAAATCCTAGGGTATATATGGGGATGAAAATGGAGAATTTCATATTGCTTTCCGTCATTTCAATCGATTGTATTTGGGGCGATTGCGTGGTATATTCTGACTTGCCACACGGCGAGTCTTTTCAGTTCTTCTGGAGCTGTGTGTTTTCTCTCTCTCTCTTCTCTTCGTCTCCCTCTCTCTCTCTCTCTCTCTCATACTACTTTTTACATTAGTTGCTGTCTCTCGTTTACTCTCTCCACCTCAGTATTCTGCTGCTCATTTCTTGTCTCACTTGTAATCAGTTAGTCTCCTCTTTCTCTCTAGCTCAGCTCGCTCTTCTTTCCTTATAGTTGAATAGCTTCTTTATATATGATTCTTCTTCTTCTTCGTCAGTGTTATTGCAATTACTATTTTTTTGTTGAATGAGGGGATATGTAATATGTATCATACTTTTGTTTTGTTCGAACTATCTACTAAAGTCACAAAAAATATTATACATATTCTCTATATGAAAAATGTGTACCTATACACCCGCGTACAAACATATATTTATTAGGTATTTTTCTCTCATCTTATAATACTCCTCCAAAACTAAAACTCCTTCAATCATCTCAGTAGCTGCTCAGCTCAACAGCACTGGCTTGTCTTGGCTGACTGACGCCATAACTTTCCTAGTCAGTGTTGATATATCTATGCTGCTACCACAGCGATAGATAAAAATTTTTTTAATGAGTTTACTTTCCCTCCACACTGATTAATGCATTGATGTGGCCGATATTAATGAATTCGATTAAAAACATCGGAAAAAATATATTATTATTATTAGTCATCGACATTGTTATTCGATTCGTGAAAATCTGCTTGAAGTCCTCTTCTTAAAAATATGTGAGGTCATCAATGCCATCATCATCATCGTCATGAGGATATTTTTATTTTTACATTGACCTTGAGTACACACAAAGCTACAAACAAACACTTCACCTCCGTATCGTGCACACAATGGTACATGCAAAGAAAGGAAGGGAATTTTGAGTAGGTACACACATCACATCCACCCCCTCCTCTCTCACTTCTGAACTCGTGTTGTCACGTTTGTTCCCAACAACCATGCATGTATATATTATAGAATATAGATAGATATATAGTACGATCTATGTGCAATTCTAATCTCAAATTTCCCATAGCATTCTCTCTCTCTTTCTTGTTTTCATGTAAAATAGCTTATTTCCTATTTATGAAATTATTATAAGGTTACGTGTTCAGCGAAATCTAAATTAGGAAGTTGACAAATTTTCTTGGAGGAATACACCGGTGTACAGTACAGTACGTATGCAGTTTAGCTATGTCTATTTAGTTACACACGCACGAGTAAAAGTCACCTTCCTTCCCTTTGCGTTGTTTATAGCAATATGATTATTTTTGTAAGCTTAATGTTACGCACGCTCTTAATCTAATAAGTAACGAAAATTATGTTAGTCTCCAGGCTTCCGTCATTTTTTTTTCGGAGAAAGTCTCCGTGACTCAACTCAACCTGAGTGATGAAGAAAGCTTTTCCTTTTTCAACAATGCGTAGATATGTAGTATAGTGGTAGCACTGACTGAAGCTACGAGTTTTCAATCAATTGTCTTCATTGGGGAAAAGGATTCTCATTGGCATGTAATGTACGTGTGGTGCTCACCACTACCATCACCACGCCATGCACTGTAAATCTTTTGTCTTTCGCGAAAACTTGCCTTTTAACTCTGCATAAAATATATCTTCTGGTGAGCAGTGGAACCGTGCAGCAGGAGCAGCGGTGGCGGTGGAGGAGTAAACTAATCATTATCATTATGATCCGATCACTGAGTACAGAAATGCATGCATGCATCATTCCATAAGGGGGAAACCCGCATTCTCGAGAACTTTCCCTTGGCTTTGTGATCGTAAGTCAGAAAGTTGAAAATTTTTTTTGTGTTGTATACTTATACACCCATCATCATCATCGTCATCATCATCATCACATCACTCTCTCTCTCTCTATTCTTATGTGCATAAGTATTTGGTCGGTTGGTCGTGGACACAATGAGCTTTTCAAGCATAGTATTAAATGCACCTTCAGCGAAAGAAAGAGCACGATTCAAGCTTTGCTTTGGTCAGCTTTTATACTTTCAACTTCCTTTCACTCACTCCCACAACAAAGTAAAGTAGAACAACATCCAAATGAAATTTAGGGACCATAAACGGCATGGCAATATGTTTGCTCGTTCATTCCTTCTTCATTCCATTCCATTGTGTCTGTTTTTAAAAGAGCAGCATCTATTAGTGAATTAGTTAGAAAGCCGCACACACACAGAGAAAGCATTGCATGCTTAAGTACGCGTGGTAGACTGCTCGTTTCATTTTCCTTTTGAGTTTTCAAATGTTTCACAAGTTCCACAGACTCGGCTCCTTTCACAACTTTTCATTCTTTTAAATCACCATTGAAGAAGTGTAAAGCTGGAGCTAATGCTTACCTTTTCCTTATATTCCTATAATGAGATCATAAGGTATAGGTATGTACAATGGATATGTATCTATATGCTTTGGGGTTTCGAGGTACGCTCGAAACTACACACACACATATACACACAGTTTGTCATCTCTTTTTTTTCTTCTTCCAATACAACAACCGCCGCCACCACCATCACTATCGTCATAGTCATCATGATCATCATGAAATGAAGAATAAAATGTTGTAAGGAGGAAGCGTGCAGCAGCTCTCCCCTCCATAATATAGAGCATTGTAGGTGAGCCAAGCGAAGCCAAGCCAAGCCAGCTCAAGAACAAAGTAGGAGAATAGACTTGTAAAAAAAAGATTCTCTCTCTTTCTCTCGTGCGTTGAGTTAGTTGGGTTTACTTACTACTACGCTACACTGAGACTTTTCTCCATGAACGTGGCTGGCTGGCAAGAGCAGTGGAGAAACTGGTAGGAAAAAGAAAGCTAGTGTCGGAGGCAATGCAATGCCAGTAATACAAGACTTTGGAAAAGGAGAAAAAATTTCATTCTTTTGCTAAGTTGCTCCTTGCTCGAACGAACGAAAAAAAGTAGAAGGGAGGGAATAAACGAAAGCATTTTTTCAACTTGGACTTTTTTTTCACTCTCTCTCTCCGTGTGTATGCATGTGTGAGTGTGAATGTGAGTGAATGATGGAAAAAAGAAAAAGAAGACGAGAAGAGAGAAAAAAAGGGGAAAAGGTTCATGTGAAGATTCTTCCAACTTTACACTCTGACGATGGGAGTCACACTGTGCAGTTGTTGTGTTTTTTGTCGTCAACGTCTCTTCCTCCCCGTTGACTCCGTCTCTGTATTTTTCTCAGTGTGTGTGTCTCTTTAAGTTTATATTTTTTCTCTTTTTTTCTTTTCCTTCTCTGTTTTCGAAATAATAATAAACACCTTGTGAATTAGTATTGTTACTATTATAGATTCAGTAACACCATTTCTCACTTAATTCATTCCAACAAGAGTGGTTTGGTTGGTTTCCCGCTTATTTCATTTCCCTACTTGTAGTAGTCATATCTATCGCTCTCTAATGAAATTGGAAAGTTACAATAATCACAATACATATTAATAATGTACGTACATTTTTTAAATAGAACTAGTCCGAGTCCGAGTACATTTTCAGAGGAACAATACCATTACACATATATATTCTATCATTAACACAATCACAGTAAAAAAGGATCGTCCTCGTCCTCTCTCTCTCTCCGTCTTATTTCCTATGGTCACCTATAAAACTAAACAAGGGAGAAAAAAAATTATCAGCGTACGTCATCGTCATCATCATCATCAACATCATCATCACACAATTTTTTTTCCTACATGCAGCATACATACATCGTTACATTCTCCTCTTAATTATATTGGCTTTATTGCATAAGCCGTGGACTGGACTGAATGAACACATCCGAGAAAAAAAAGTTTTTTCTCCTTTCCGAGCTGGATGAAAATGACTGGTTTATACATAGATCGACCAGAGAGTGCTTCTCAGATTAAATTTGACGAATATCATTTCTGCTAAACAAGCAAAGCGTGCAGTTTGACTGTGAGTGAAGTTGACAACTAGAATGAATCATCATCACATGACGCCAGCAAAATCTTTTCTTTAAATTGGATGACACTAAACAGTTATTTAATGTTCGTTCCTGACGTTAAAAGCTATACCTGAATTTTAATGAGTGAAAGGCGAAAGCAAGACTTGGACTCAAGTGAAAGTTACAATGAATTGATGTAAAACGTTTCATTTTCCTCATCTGACCATGCATGTGTGAACATGATCCACGGAATGTCTGATATTTTGACGTTTCCGCTTCTTTAAAATTGTTTTTAAAAAGAGACTTCATGTGCGAGTTTGAATGTGCGTGCAATACCAACATCATCCATGGTTGCTCCAACTAATTTTTTCCTGTGCATCCTTCTTTGAAGAAACTGCCTTAGTGAAACCTCCTTGCCTAAACAACACTAAACCAAGTAAGTACATTTCTGATTTCATCCAATCTAGATTTTAAAGTATATACCTAATACATATGTATTATCATGCATGCTTCAAGCTTCACGAAACAAAAAAAATAGAGAAAGGAAGATGGTATCTCGTGTTTGTATTTTTACTTTCTCTATAAAAAAGCGAAACATTAGGAATGACAGAACCTACTATTTGTGTCTACTACACGTCCAATTTATACATATGTACATACATGCTTTTAGAACTGCTGTGCTGTTGTAATGCTGCAAGCAATACGCACACGTGTCTATTTTACACGTGAAAGCATGTCTATCGTAGATGGTGACGTGCACCTCAATTGTCAATTGAAATTGTTTTTCTCTTTAGAAGAGATCTTTTGTTTTCAAAAGAATTATGCAATTTTAACATTTATTTAATCGCATCGAATTATATTTACACTATCACACGGATGCTGCTTAAAGAACAGGATTCAACGAAGATGAAACTGTGGTCCAATGAAGGAGTTGTTTGGCCAATCTAAAATCTTTTAAAAAAATATTATTTGTAGCCTACCTGAATTTCTTTCTGTAAATAATGCATTGATATTCTGATACAACCACGCTCTTTTTTCCCGTTGAATTCTTTTCGTATGAACCAACGTAATTTTTCTTCGATGACATAATCACATATTTAATTTGTTTTGTTTTAAGAATACCAAATTTGGGTTGCCTTGGAATTGGAAGCGGTAATAATTAGTCATAGCATGTCACACCACAAAGACAATCGGAGAGAGGTATTGCTCGACCGTCACCACCGTCATCGCCTACTCGCTAATAGCACCCCTGACCATCATCATTATCGTCATTGTGATCAGGAAAAATTTGTCAACGAACTCTCTTCATTACAGACAATTTCTTTTCCCCTTTGTTCATACCGTAACTTGCAAAAACCTCTGAGAAACACGGACATACAACCTGGAGGTCAGAAAGATCGTAAGTGTGCCGTTTAATTAATTGTCGTTTTTTTGAGCTTGGAAAACTGAGCTGGTGCTTATTGTGCTTCTAAAATTTGTACATTCAATCATTTGCCTAACTGCAATATACGAATTTTATTTTGCTTCATTTGATTTGATTGTCGCCAATTTATATTGTCAAATTACTCTCACTCGAAAACCAGGCCAGGCCAGCGGACTGCTATATTGTATCAATATCCTATGCAAAAGTTGAAAGTAAAACGAGTAGAAATTAGACAAACTTTTTTCCCTTCTTAAACAAACAGCAATAATCTGGAAAAAGTATGAAGGTGGAAGTAAGTGGAGTAAAGGTTTGTTGCAGGGAGAAGGCGAAAACGTAGAAACTTTACTTTCCCCAACTTGGCTTGTTTAGCTTTTGTGCTTGTTGAATTTTTAATGGAGCATACTCCACCCAGTCAATCTCTAGTTTTGAATTTATTTAAAATTTAGTGAGTGTAATCATGGGAGGTAAGGCTCCTTGTTTAGTCTTGTCCGCATGTGTTGTTCGTGCCCTCCTTTACAATCATGTGCCACTCCTGCTTGTTCAGAAATAAACTTGTAAAGTCTAGTGGGCTTATTATTACTGCTTGCTTTTTTATTCTTGTAACAACTCAATATTACGGACAAAAAAAATACTTGACTAAATGCCAATTTAAAGTTGCGCCTTCAAGTGGATGCTATATGATATCGAGGGGGAAAAGTGATGGACAAACTAATAGTTTCCTTATAAATGCATGCACTCAACAAAAAAACGGTCAATTTTTTTGAACAACAAATATGAACATCGTCGGACTTACTCAGTCTACAATTCTGGTAAACGATGACGAATGACGACGATGCAAATTATAAATGGACGAAGCGTGTGTGCACTGTTTCCATGCAGTATTTAATAGTACAATTGTCCGATTAGAAAAGGCACTAAATTAGCTATAGTTTTTTTGGGGGGAAATTACTCATTTTTTCAGTCCAGTTTGCAACTTATTTTTTCAGTGGAAAATCCTCTTTTTCTAATTTTGAGGGCAAAGGAAAGGATTAAAAGAAAAGAGTCTCTTGCTTCTAAAGAGTTAAATAAGGAGGTTTTGCGTGCTAATTTTCTTCACAAGCATGATGAATATTTCGTCATTAGCAATCAAATGGACTTAATTCAGTACTAAATCCAGATGAGGTTCGTTTTCTTTAATGAACTTACATTAGCGAGAGAAAAAAATTCCCTACATGCCAGAAAGAACTCCATGGTGGTTTTAATTCCACAAGAGAAAACAAATCGCAGCGCGCGAGAGAGAGTACAACAACGAACTTCAGGAGAATAACCTCAGATTAGAGAAATAATGTACATGAGAGAGAGAGAAAGAAAAGAGAAAAGAAAGAGTGACTCTCTTGGGATATTCATTAAAATAGAAACAGTTTAGAAACATTTCCGCTGAAACGATTTGATTGGTAGAGGAAAAAGTCGCTTTCGTCTTCCCGTACCTATCTCGCATTCAATTTTGAGAGCCTCGAGAAAAAAAATAAAGCCAATGCATTGCATCGTAGAAGAGAAAGCCCACTTCTCGCGTCCAGCCTGCCTAGCCAACCCAAGTATGTAGCACAGTAGTCCAAAGTGAAGGAGAAAACTTATACTCGAGGAAAAGTGTTAACGCCGTGATTGGTAGTCCAAGAAAGAAAAGTAAATACTTGGCTGACGTAAGTCATAATACGTTTTTCTCGAAAGAAGAATAAGAAGAGAGAGAGAGAGAGAAAAACTCATAAGTTATATTGGTGGTTGGGAGAAGCATGTCTGACTAAATCGTATAATGTATGATCACATTGGCTACAGATATACATACACGTTTCATCATCATCATCATTTCCACAGTATAAGCTATACGAAGAATTTATATAAGCTTCACTTCATAATGTGGAATTCAAACATTTCCTCACACATTTCACTTCATGACACTCATTTCTTCTCAAGAAACTGCTGATAATGGGTTAAAACACTGTAGAGCGAGAAAAAAATGTAATAGTGTTTCATACAAGAGGAAGCAAAAGGCATTGGCAATGGCAACGGCAACGGTGTGCTAAAGCTCGCCGTTTATATCCTCTCACGTTTCTTTCACAAGACTTTCCCAAGAAGGAAGACGCAGAAAATTTTCTCTTATTACCACAGCTATCTATATACATATATATTTTTCGTATGTATCTCCTCTCAAAACACTTTTTAAGGGCCAACGGGAAGAAGAAGAGAAATGAAATGCTCACTCTTTTACGTGGCAAGAAGAAGAAGAAGATGATATGGTAATACTAATACTGATGGTGATGTTGATGATGATGAACCTAAACCTACACATCCATACCCTCTCAAGTTGGGAAACTATACTATAAAGACATACTCATCGATTTGTACTCTGACTGACTTCATGCGTTTTTTTAGGTCTTTAAGAAAACCGTTTCTCTCTTTCCTCCTGATTTCTCAAGAGTTTCTTTATTCCTTTGTTTATTATACCATTTATTGACTTTTCCTGGAAGAAGGAGACCAACACTTCTCATTTAATTTCATTGATTCTTTAAAAAAAAACTCCCTATTTCCTCTGTGTATAAAGAGTAATTAACCGCGCTCTGCGCTGCCTGCTGCCAGAGAAAAAAAATTTAAATGTTGCTATGAAAAAAAATTTAAAGAGTGCAAATGAAGTTCATACATTGCCATTTTAAGAACTTGACGTCACGAGGAAAATTATCTTTGTAATAGTGTCACATATGAACTGAGTGAAGGAAGGTATTTGTCACTCACATGTCGAAATCTCGAGATATGATATGAACTTTATTAAATTGGGTCGATTTTCGTCCAGAGAGTTCCAAGTAAAGTAGTAGTAGTGTTCCGTTCACTAAAGCCATTCGTATTTTTAGATCTATACGAGCCTGTGGCCATGCCTGCCTGGAAGGAAATATTTTTTACGACAATATACACAAAAGCAATAGAACGGGAACGTGCATGTATGTCCTCCTCCAATGAAAGTATGAGTGAACATGAACAGCAGACGAAACAAGTTTTCCAAGCAAGGAAGGAGTAGAAGTATAGTAGTTGTGTGCAAGGGAAAGGCGAACATTTTTCAGTGAAAAGAAACAACTCCATAATTTCTCCCTTAATTTTCTAGTTGAAACAATAGAGCTTGTAGAGAAAGACTTGCCTTTTTCATAATTGAACGTTGAGTAATTTTCTTGAAAAAAAAAATGTTTCTTTTCTCTGGTCTACTATTATTGCTTCACAACGACGTAAATGGGTGGTCCCTCGTAATTTGTCATATTATTTGTTTGTCAGACAATTTTGATTCATATCGTGATAGATGGTGTGCTAGATTGTTTCTACTGGGCGAATGCAATTTTTTTTCATTCTCCTTTTCGTTCCAAAGAATTAAGTTGAAAAACGGCAGACCTTACATATGACATGTTTGCTAGTGGGGAAGAATTGGGAAAAAATGCTTAATTAGCTAATTGTAAGTGGAACAAGGAAAAAAATGCTCCTTCCTTCTACAAAAAATAAATAAACTTTATTATATTCTATTGATCAATCGTTTGTTTTCCTTTGTCTATTTTTAATTGATTCATGTGCATTACATGTAGGTATGTACATTTATATGAAAAAAACTAGAAAATCCATTTAAACTTAAATACAAGCTTGATTGGCTGTACGTTTCGTGTACAAATGCGATTATAATTGAAGATTGTGCACTGCTGTTCCTCCACTATCCAATTTTAATTTTCCACATTTGAAGCATGTTTTGTTTGTTCTATTTTCTCTCAAAAACATGCATGCGTAATTGCTTCCGAGTCCCACTCTAAACTTCATAATTCGCCACGAGTAATCGAAATATGTACCTGTATAAATCGTCTTGACAACTTTCATAAAATAAAATAAATTCGCAAAGCTAAATGAGCCCATTGCATCCTCTTATCAAACATTGGAATTTACTAAATTATTGTTAAAGCGAAACTGCTTTGTTTTGTTATCAGCATCATCACTCGTCGTACATCCCCCAACCTAATCATATTTTATTTTTGGTTGAGAATTATTGACGCTACATTGAATGCATTAAGTTCTTATTACATATTCTTGTTAAGTTTCAATTTGGTTGGAGCGAGTTAAAGTTAAAACAGGATTGATAAGTAAATATACCTACACGTAGTACACTAGCATCGAGTTTTTCTTAAAGCGTCTCCGAATTTCACTTTAATGAGCTTTTAATCAAAGCAAATGCCATTAAAATTGAGCCATTGTCTTCAAACTACAATTTTTACCGAACCTCATTCTCCTCCTCCTCCTCCCGTCTTGTAGTAGCAATCGGAGAGCGAGAAGAATGTTTGCCACAATCATGATAAAAAATGCTCCATTACTTCGAAAAACGAGCGAAGAAAGGCAGCAACATACTACCCGTTTATCGACCTCACATCCATCTATCCATCCAACCAACAGCATAACTTAGCATGGAGTCGAGTCCTTTATAAAATCAATCATTTTCATCTTACCTTTGAAAATATCAGCCACATAAAATATTAAAGTTTCCCATTTTAAAAGGTTGAAAAAAAAGACTGATGCTTCCTTCACTACTTCCATCCAATCCAATCTACAGCGATGAAAATGGCTCTCCTCATTCATTTATAACATTTTGTGAACGACAAATGGAAATTTTACGTTTTTTTTCTTCCCTCTCTCTCTTGCACTCTCACTCTCCTTGTTCGTTCGTTCCCTCATCACACGTTTTTTTTTCAGAAAAAGGTCGTTTTCTCTTTACTCATTTCATATTATTATAATAAAGTAGGCACATATTGAGCTAAAAGTAACAAAAAAAAGTGTTTTTCCTTATATGAAGTGAACCTCGTTCAAAAGAAATATATGGGCATCCGCCGCCGCTTTTGCCACGATAATCGTTTTTTTCTCTCTCCGTTGTTATATACGTAGTAAGTACTAGGCATATAAGGATTGATTCATGCATAGTTGCTGTATGCATCTCTCTCTTTTCATAATATATATAGGCACCTTAATTCCATGCATTATTATGAGGAAAACATAGGGGTTTATGAAATTGGGGAAAAAAGTCGGGATTTTGTAAAGAGAAAGTGTATATGCGTTGCGTACGTACGTACGTACGATCCAAACCACTATCCTGCTGGATGGTGAGTGAGCGAGTTTTTCAAAGAAGCCAAGTCAACAAGAAGAAGAGAATGGTTTTTTTCTCTCTCTCTCTCTCTTTCTGTTGCAAAGGATAAGCAGGAGGTATGTACAATGGCATGGGCAAAAATTGTAGTAGGTAGTATCGATATTGGTTTGGTTTGGTCTTGGTGGCAGTGGCTTCATTTTTTTTGGGGAAAAAAACTTACTACAGCGTACTCTTACTCACTCTCGCAACACGGACACTCACTTCTTTCAGAGAGCATTGTTCACTCACCACCACCACTACTACCACCACCAGTAAACTCATTTCTTCCCTTTTTCTATTATATATTTTTTTACCTATGATATGAGCTGAACTCTACGAGTGAGCTGAAGAAGACAACGTTACCTACGGAAGGTTTTCCTCTCATTCCACTACTAGAGCTGCTTTGTTACGCTGGTGTGGTGGTGCGGCGTGTGTGCTACTCCAAGTCCAAACCAGTCAGTCAGTCAGTCCAGAGGTTTGGTACATTATCATCACGACTCACTCGACTAAGTACTACGACAACAACAAACACCGTTCTCAAGCAAAAATCAAAAGAAGCATTGTACAATTTACTTTCATGAAAATAGTAATGCAAAAGAGAGAAAAAAAGTGCCGATTACTACTATGATTTCTTTTCTCGTGAAAACCATGACATTACAGATTACACTGAATTTTAATATAGTGCAATAATATTTAGTTTAACATTTTGAAAAATGTCATTGATTCTACAAGGTCTACTACTGGTCTAGTCGTACAAAATATAGTATATTTTTGAAGTTGGCGAGTGGAGTGATCGTGACTTGACTTAACTAATTTTTTTAGTCCATTCAAATCTTAAGTAACACATACATAATTAAAAAAAATGTAAGGAATTCGGACGTGATTGTTCATTGTTTTATTTTTGGATGAGTGTATGTGTGTGCAATATTTATTATTCTAGTCCTAGTCCTCGTGCAAGAGAAAAAAAGTCCTGTCATTGTTTTCCTCTCGTGATGTAGTTCCAAAGAAAAAGAGGAAAAGCCTTCAGACTTTACATTTTATTATAAAGGGCTACACATTGTTCGTTTTTCAACTGACAGGGAAATGCGAAACTCTTTCGTTTTTTTCTAAAAGACAGATAGATGGATAGAAAGGAAAGTTTGAAACATTTTATATTCATACACGCGCGCACCGAAGACAGAAAACATGCAAGGAGGAGAGAGTACACACAACACACGTACAATTTGCGCTGATTTCTCTTTCCTTTGTTTGTTGGTCTGTGGAGAAAACTAGCACTGTTGGCTTCGCACTGTAATCTTCTGACTCTTCTTCGCCTCCACAGCATTTTTGAATGAAAAAGAAAGACAGGAAGAAAAAAAAGTGGAGACGCAGCCAGCAAGAGAGAGAGAGAGAGTTGAGTGGAGAGGGTTTTTTCACGAGTCTCGTACCCTCTAATTTTTTCAACACTGCGACGATGAAAGTCTCACAGTGTGCTCTGTCTGTTGTAGTGGGAGTATTAGTGTAAACTTGTTATTTTTTTCACAAGGAAACGTTCTTCGAGAAAGTTGAGTTGCTCCTTCTTTTCTCCGTATGACGTCTTGACTGCTAAAAAAAGAAACAAACTTGTGTTTTATTTTTTCTCTCTCGTAGGTGTTGTAGCAATTAAAATAAAATGTTCCTCATTAGTTCGTGTCCGCAGAATAGTAATTTGATTTCTTTCCGACTATGATGATGATAAAAAATTTTAAAAGTGTGAACACGAACACTACTCACCCAAGTCTGTACATTTTCTAGCCTTTATACCTAAAAATGCCTTAGATCACCCCAGGGTACGCATACCTGTCAAAACAACTCGAAAGTCAAGTCAACTTAAGAAATGATAATCAGTTCAGCCAATAGTTTAATAGTTTATGCAAAGATGTGTATTTAAAAAAAAGGAACTTAAAGTAGACTTGAAGTTTTTTTTTGTTTTCGTGAACTTTATTCGTGAATGAATGACTGAATGAGCCCTTTGCAATTATGAGAAAGTTAATATGAGCCCTCGGGGTTTTACCTCGCGCTCTGGAAAAAGACAAACTTTGAGGATTCATCATCATCATCACAATGTTCACTCCCATTCTGATACCAGATTTCAAAGGCAAGGATCATTGGTTTTTTATCCTCCTAGATTGAGATCCCTGGAAACTTTATCTGTAAAGAACTAACATGTTTATTTTCCATTTTTTTCCATTTCATTTTGCTTGAGCATGCAAAGTTTCTTCATGGTGATGGATAATTTTTGCTTTTGCTTGTTGACTTGAAACGCGAAATAAAAGCTTATGCTGCGGATTTTAGGTTTGGTTGTACTATGCTGCTGTGCTGAGGCTTGTTCAAATAAAATATTATTAATTAGCGCTTTGCCCCATTAAGTATGCATGAAACAATCGTTGACGGATTACGTTCAGGTTTTGTTCTGCCGATCAAACACAGAAAACTTCAAACTTGCTTTTATGATTTATGGTATTTCATGTTCTCTGCTAGATGTATACATGCATATAAAATGCTGGGAAAGGGAAAATTCACAAAATATGTTGATTTTAGGATACCTTTTTGAATTGTAGATTACAAAAATGATAGAAACATGCCAATTTAATTGCCAACTCCCTTTGATCTACAATAATTATAATTAATTGGGAAAATCTTGATAACATTGAGCTAGTATGTCATTGAAGCTAGTTAAATTAACTAGCTTTGACTCCATTTCGAGCGAAATTCAAAATCAGTAAAACCTTGAGACAGCTTATGTATAAAATCTGATTTACTTTGAATAAAATAACACTTGACTAGAAAACATAACTTTGGGTAAATATTAATTTCAAGTTTGATTTTTGCTCGTTTTGAAAGGCTAAAATTGTTGAAAGGCATTTTCTTTCCAAATACGAGTATGTAGGTCGACTCTTTGCTCGATTGCTGTTTTAGCATTGTTGCACACATGACATTCAGCTTTCACCGTTCTCAAAATTCTCAAAATTAAGTAATTTTTTTCCTTTGCGATAATCGAATTGAAATCGTCATGAGGATACATTGATACTAAAAGAAAACGCAATCCAACTGCTTATTAACATTTCTGAATGCTTTTTTATGCAAAAGATTTGTAGAGCGCAATTTCATAACAATTTTAAATGAATGCAATAAATCCATGCTTTTCACTCTTGCTTAGCAGCGAATTCAATGACTAAATTAGTGAAAAGAAAAAAATATCTTTTTCTAATCCTTTCAGCGAAACTCTTTGTTGGACCCAATTCGACCTCTAGTTGGGTCACGGGCCATCAGAGTTAATGTAGGTGTGTCAACTTGGCGATGGCAACAACAGCTACACTAAATGGCGGGCCAACAGGCGGGCTCCATGCTACATCAACACTAATTCACTCTGAAAACCCTCCACAAGAGGAAACTTGTCGCGTTGAGAGTAACAGTAGTTTTGAAAGCGGAAACGATGAGATTCTTCAACACAGCAGCGTTCTCCCAGGGGATAATAATCCCAGCGTATGGTCTACTTGCGATGGACTTGACCGTTCCTTCGATTCCGAGTCCCAAGCTGCAGATTTTCGAGGGGCGATGGACGCGAAGGGAAAGAAGAGGCGAAAGCAGTCACGTCCTGTCCGAATCCCTGCAACAGAGCTCCCCCTCGGACCAGGACGAGAGCATGGCTCTCTCCTCTCCGAGAGTGCAGGCACTGGCTCAGAAGGAGACGAGGCCGGTGAATTGTCAACCGAGAAAGATCTTTACAATCCTGAAGCGAAGTCCTTGCGAAAGGAGAAGTCCGGCGATGAGAAAGGCATCCTACTACCAGCCACACTTCGACAGCAGCTTCCACTGAACTTGAAGTACGAGCCTGACTCCGAGTCTGGGGGCCAACAACAGAACCTGTTGGCTGCGCAGTCTTCATCCGTTCTTACTTCATGTCTTAATGTACAGCCAACGGGTAATAACAACAATTCCTCCATCGAAACAGACAAGACTGAAGCTGCAGGACAAGGGACCAAAAGTTCACCGTCTCCTCTCACCCGAGTTTTAACAGGATCTGCATCTCCCACCAACTTGCGACAATTTTCTCCTCCATTATTTTCTAGTCCTTTTGCGGCGATATTTCCAACAGCTTCTACACCAGTCGGTAATTACTTCCAACAGCAGTCATCAACTCTACAGCAAAACAGCTCCTCCAGCACCGGCATTCACGCCTCCGGGCATCCACCACCTGGAACACCGAATTCGACGTCATCAACAGGGTCTAACCAGAATGGACAAGGTGGCTCCTCATTGAGTAACATGCCACCGCATAGAATCTTCAATCCTGAAGCGTATTGTGACCTCTGCAACAAAGAATTTTGTAACAAGTATTTCCTCAAAACTCACAAGGCAAATAAGCATGGCGTGTATTCCGAAGTTTCATCTGCCTCACTCACCTCCAACCAGATTTTAGCGGCAGCCATTTCTTCCTCTCCGTCGAATTCAAATTTCCTCAGTTTAAATCACAGCAATGTCAATAATCCGTTAGCGCAATGTTCACAGCAACAGCAGCAGCAGCAAATTGCCTCTGCTGCATCCTCCTCATCATCCTCGGCATCGTCCATGCTGAAAAGCGTGTCATCCGCTGGAGAAAACCCGTTCTCATTTTGCTCTAGCTTCTCAACTGGAGAGAAAAATGGAACGAATAATAACATGACGTCCCAGCAACAGCGAGAATCCTTTTGTGAACTCTGTCAGAAGGAATTCTGCAACAAATACTTTTTGAAAAGACACAAGGCAAAAATACATGGGATTCCAATACCACCGGAAAGTAGCAGTAGCAAGGGCGGAAGCACCAGCGGTAAGACAAGTCGTCATGGATTTTCCAATGGCATGAATGAAAAGCGTTCAGCAGAAGAGACTCTTTCAGGTCTTCCAACTCTTCGGGATATAGGTCTGGAGACTCTGGGAATGGATTTGGTTGCAAAGCATTTAGAGGAAAGTGCAGGGAGCACCCACAATCCTGGTGAAAGTGTGCACCAAAGGGAAGACATGGACATGGCCAACTCGGACGAGTCAAATGCTCCTCCAAGCACATTTCAATCTGAAATTATGTCAGCAGCTGCTGCTGCTACCAGTGGCGGGGAGAGTGCAAGGTTGCGTAGTCCAGAAAATCTTGGCGAGAATTCATCTTTCAAACTGTCTTCCCTGGAATTGAAGCCGCAACAACTGGGAACCAGCAATGCAGAGAATACCTGTCAGTTTTGTTTCCGTGAATTTCCCAGCCAGCAACTGCTCCGCAGCCATATTATTAAAAAGCATAGACTTCTGTTGCAATCAGCATTCCCTCCGTTCCTTCTCTCGTTTCAACCCATTCCTCCTGCATTTGATGACCCAGCTGCCACCGAGTCAGCGGCTCTTGACAGCAACGGGAATAATGCGGAAGTAGACTACGAGTGTAATATTTGTAACCGCTCTTTTCAAACCATATACCTTCTCCGAATGCACAAGTCTTACTTTCACCCAGAGTCCGAACCAGAAGCTTCAGATCCGCTAACGGCAAAATTGCTAACTGAAGCGGCCTCCATGTTCACTCAAAGTGGTGGTGGCGACGGTGGTGGTAGTCCTGGTGGGCGCGGTGAGGGAGGAAAATCGTCAAACGGAAAAGATGAAAACGAAGGAGACACAGACCAAGGATTTGACTCAGATGCAGAGCCAGAAGGGAAATCAGATTCAGCCAATAAAACCTCGGCAAACATTGAAATTGAAAATCGAGGAGAGGGAACCTCTGATTCAGACGACCTTCGTCGCCTCCAAACCATGATTATGGAACTGAACCGAGTTTCCACGAATACAGTCGCCTGGAGTCCTCCTCTAGCAAACGTGAGTACTTCGCCAAATGCATCTCACTTTGCAGGACAAGCTGGCATCGGTTCATCTCTTGTTTGTCCAATCTGCTCCAAGGAATTTTACTCAAGCTACTTTCTCCAGCAGCACATACAGCATTATCATTCTTCCAGTTCCCTCTTCCCGCCCGACTCTTCAGGCAGTGGAGGAGTTCGAGTAAAAATCGAGTCTCCCTTAGGTGAGATTAGCGGCAGCATGGTAAAGAAGATGAACGAAACAGGGTCAATGTCTGGAAGTAGTGGTTCCAGCAACCAAAAGGATCGGGTGGATGTGCCTGGAGGAGACACTACAGCAAATATTCTGAATAGTCCTGCCTTCCTTACACCTGGACCGAAAGGGAGTTCTGGAGGAAGTCCATCAAAATCTGAGAGTGGGGGTGGCGGCGAAAGAGGCTCCGGCTCCGTAAAAAGGCCAAGTCCCTCGTTGAGTCGAAGTTATTGTACGATTTGCCACAAAGAGCTTTGTAACAAGTACTTCATGAGGACTCACATGTTAAAAATGCATGGCATCAGCATTGAAAGCAGCACTGGGCTTGGAGGCGTCACGTGTGATATTTGCAACAAGGAGTTATGCTCCAAGTATTTCCTGAAAGTGCATAAGCAGAACACTCATGGGATAATGGAAGATGGCCCTTCTCCCCCTAACCCCTCGACACCAGGACCTCCAACCCAAACACTGCCCAACTTTCCCATAGTCACTCCTCCCATCATGAACCTCTCGACAGGAGCACCAGTTGCAGTTGACACAGGGTCACCCGTTGGACAAGGAGAAATCTCTCCTTCTTTCATGCCAAAGGACGCGAGTGAAAGGTTTTTCAATAACTTTGCTGAAATCTGTCCTCTCTGCGGCAAGAGATTCCGGAGTTCTAAATGGCTTAAAAGCCACTTACAATCAGATCATGGTCAAGAGGGCAGAGATAAGTGGAAGGCCATCGAGAAATCCCTTACTCTGCAACGACGGTCTCCAAAAGCGTCCAAGGGTGGTGGTAGTAGCAGCAGCATTAACAACATCCCCAGCAGCAGCTGTAAAAGTGGAGGAGGAGGAGGCAGCAACAGTTCTGGAAAGAGCAGTGTAGGCGGCAGTGGAGCTGGTGGACAGAAACAGTCTTATTCTGGAAGCATTGATGGTAATAAATGTGCACTTTGTGGCTTCTCCAGTGGCGACGCGGAAGTCATGAGATCTCACTTGATCAAGGAGCACGGGAATCAGTTGGGTGCTGCCTCAGCACATGGCTTACTTGGTGACGCTGTAGCTTCAACTTTTCCAGAGGGATCTCCAGGACTAGTGCTGGATCCGTTGACAATGCTATTCCAGAAGATGGAAGGGGGCAGTAACAAACTGTATCGGTGTTCCTACTGCCCATTCACTACCTCACTTTTGGTCTATCTGTATGCACATGAAAGGACACATACAGGTTTAGCCAATACAAATCCTGTTACACAAGATGCCAAATGTCCTTTCCAATGTCCGATGTGCTTCCACTCCTTCTCCCAGCCAGATGCTTTCCAACAGCACCTTATAGGCCATCAAATGTCCGGTGTGTTAGCCCCGTTCTTCACACCGACCGCAGCGGCTGCAGCTGCCGCCGCAGCGTCCTCCTCCTGTCAATACGCATTACTGACGCAATCAGAGAATGATCCTAGTGGGGATTCCGGAGGACATGGGTCCTTCCTCAATGGCAGTCCAGGTAATGCGAGCAGCTTATACCTGGCACTCAACGCAAGCAAGTCACGTCATCATCAACAGCAGCAGCAGCAGGAGGAGGATCATGATGGCGGCAAAACAGACGACAAATCTGATCAAGATGAAGGCACAGCTGCTGATCTGACCACGAGAAGGAAACGACGTTATCAAGACGAAGGAGGAGAAGAGGATCACAATGAATTACCACGAAAGTCTAGGAAAATTTCACATTTCCGATGCACTTCCTGTCAAGCGCGATTCAACACCAGGGCAGAGTGCATCTCACACATTCATGAAGATCACAAGGGAAACAAGGTGGTTTTCAAAGTCATCTCAACGGTTTTCAAGAGACAAAGGGAAGCTCAGCACAGTCCCAGAATAAAGCGGCAACGGGGCAGAAAAATATTTCGATGTCGAAAATGCAGATTCACTGGTTCCACGTACACCAATCTTATGGTTCACTCCAAGCTACATCATTCCATTTTCCGTCCGGGATCAATGAGTGCACAAGTAAGTCTTATAAACAAATTCTTTCTCTCCTTTTCTCTTTTCAGATGTAGAATATGTACTTTCTTCGTACAATACATACATACCACAGAGAGACCATGAAAAGAATCTCTGTTTGTTCATAGCTTAATGTTTGTAAGTAGAGTAATGTGGCATTAATAGCGTCAGGAAGAAGTAAAGCCATCCAAAATTTCATGTAAATCTTCACCCATGTGCATATACATATTACAAAATACCCTAAAGTATTTAAAGTCATTTCATCCCCCTCCTCACTCATTCAAATTGTACTAGAGTGCACAACATAGTTTCTCACTTTTTGGTTTCCGTTTTTCCTCTCTCTTGTCGTCATTCCTCAGTCCACTACTATACTCCCAGTCTTTAGCAATAAAACAAACAAACAAAAACTGTGTTCGTGAAGAATGAAGTAGTACGCTTCGTATTCCTCCTCCTTTTTTTCGTTGTGGGAGATGCAGATGCTGCTCTGCTACTTACTACTACTGCTTACTTACTTACTTACTTTGCAAGTTGTTGCTTTCTCCCAGAAAACTATCTCGTTTTTTTCTCTCTGTAAAAGCCTGTCTGTGTTGTTTTCCCCCGTTTTTTTCTGACAAGAAAAAGCAGACAACTTAAAACCCTGTAACATAAAAAACAACAAGATAAAAAAAGCGGAAAGAGAGTTGGAGTGTGTGTTAGTATGGAAGGGGCCTCCAGAGAAAGAGGGAGTAGTAGTTCGTATGGAGGAGAGAGCAAGAGTAGTGTCAGCAAGTAGAGCTGTGAGAATGAGAGACAGATGCTGAAGCACTTCTCTTCCATGTCCAGCCATAAAATACTTTAACACTCTATTTATCTTGCTAATTGGACAATATAGAGTTACCCATTAAAATGTAAAATAAGCTTTAGAGGAGAAAGAGTGAACAACACCCTTGAGACAAGAGAAGAGTCTTTATTTTTTGGATATAGGTATGCCTACTATGATATGGAATATATGCGCTGCATGCGTAGTATTGGCATGGGCTCACATCATAATATATAATGTAACTTCTCCCCAAGCAACCGTAACGAACATAAAATTATAATACTTTTTCCACTATAATGTTCTTCGTCTTACCTCCTCGAAAAAAAGTCATCTTGTGTCGTCTTATTACTCCATGAAAGGAAACATTAAAAAAAAGAAACAATGGAAAATGGGAGAGAAAGGATGGAGAGTATGTAGTTGGCTAGCACACTATAAACAATAATATGTATTATATAGAGTGAGCATAAAGGAAAAGGTTAGCGTTCTTAACATGAGAGGGAAAAAAAGGAAAATAAAAACATTGTTCCTCTTTTTCATGCTATTATCTCTCAGAAGCTGTAGAATCCTCGTTTAAATTTTTTTACACCGAAAGGAAAAGAAAACAACTACCGGCTGGATAAAGATTTTAGGAGAAAGTCAAAAGAAAGTCTTTGAGACTATGTATGTGGAGTTCTAAAACTCAAAATAAAAAAATCTGTTGTCCATTAATATTGAGTTTACGTTAAAGCAGCAGCAGCAGCAGTAGTAGTACAAGGGTTAGTATTCTGTTTCCCAATGAAAATGTTTTAATGACCTTTGAAAAGAAAAGTGGCTAAAAACGCAACGCAAAAAGGCGTCTCACTCTCACACTTCCTCCAGCTGCAAATTTATCAAAAGAGCAAAGCAATCACGGAAGAGTATCTGAAAGAAAGGCAATAAAATTTCGACTGTATACATTTAAAAGATTTTTTTCTCCTCTTCTTCAGTATCAATAGAAGAGTGTTTCATGGAAAAGTTGGAATGCTCCCTTGGCGAGTTAAGCTTTTCTCTCAAATGTGTTTTATCCTCATCCTTTCAATTATTTTATGGAAGGAACTAGCCCCACCTATAAAAAACCCTCTTGATTCCTTTTCACTTGATTTTCTCTCTATATTTTGTATATTGAGATTCAGACTTTGAAAAGAAGGATCTGTGAAACGATAGATATGCTACATATATGCATGTATCTAGGTAGGTTTTTGCTTTTTCTCTCAATATGGTCTGGTTTGGATTTCCCAATTCTTTTTAAATGAATAAAAAAGGTGAATGGGGAGAATAGAGCTCATATTATCTATGATATCAAAGCAGTTTAGATATCGCGTTGAGTAAACACAAAGTGAATAATATGAAGGAAATTTTTTTTTTGGCATGACACGTGGACCAGGTGTCAATAAGCTCGTTTTAATATTAGCCTTCTAATATCAAAGAAGGTTCAAAAACCTTTTCTGGTTTCCTAAGCTCAGCTAATTTGCGTTTGTGTGGAGCATGGAGAGGGTGATTGTTCTACATTTTATCAGAAATTTTTTTTTGCTTTTACTCAAATTTCAATGTTCTACGCATACGTAATATTCTACTCCTGCAGCAGGGAGAGAAAACGCGATGGGTTTTATGGATATATTTTTGATTTTGTTTTTGGTGGA
The DNA here is from genome assembly GCA_027744415.1 of Seira ritae. Classification (NCBI taxonomy): domain Eukaryota; kingdom Metazoa; phylum Arthropoda; class Collembola; order Entomobryomorpha; family Entomobryidae; genus Seira; species Seira ritae. Next base: position 66,946 of record JAHZNI010003331.1, on the reverse strand, counting down.
AGTGAATTCTAAGTCTCTTTTTATGTTACCTGAATTATGCTAAGTTATGGTTTGTTAGGAATTTTATGAATTTCAATGAAGCGCACGAAACACCCACGAAACTACTACTACGTCGTTTTCTGGGGGAAAACAACGAATGTGAAATGTTCGTTTTTGCAATTAATGCGGATAAATAAAGTATAAATTATTTTTTTTTGCAAAAAAAAACAAGAAGAGTATGTAGTACGAAATAAAAGAGGAGATTACCTTTCGAACTAAACTCCATAGTATATTCGTTACATTGAATAACAGAAGATCCTGTCTTCCATTTTATTATGCAAAAAATAAATTGGCGTTGTTTACAATTTCATCTTTTCCAATGCACCCGCCGTAAAACCAGGAATGTATGCATGAAAATGAAAGGTACATATTATATAATGGTGAAAGTTTCCTTTGGGATGCTTGGTTCGTGTCTGTTTCTCTCTGTTTCCAGTTGAGTATCGTAAAATTTTTCCAATATCCGTAAAATCATCCCTTTAATACTTTTTTTTACTAGTGCCAGCATCCTCCTCCTCCTACCTTCAGAGATAGTGGGGAAGAAGAAGAAGAACGTCGAGCATATGTGTGTTATTTTAGTTCATAGTTCCATTATAATTTGTTTCATTCCGACGAGATCGTTGTAGTAGTTTGCCGTAAAAAAATATGTGCTCAGACCTGAGACAAGTATCTCGTAAAAATATGATGCATGATGTAAATGCCAATTTCCCTCTCGTTCCAACTAGTTAAAAAGAGATAGAATTGAAAATGGAAGCTTACTGTAAACAGAATGGAAATTGAGTCATACGTACATAATGTATTATTTGGTTGGAGAAGAAATGTGCATTATTTTTCTATAGTGCTAGTGCTATGCATGTATTATAGATATCGGAGTGCATATAGATTATAAGCATAGCAATACGTAGCACATCCATTTTTCCTTTCCTTTTCGCGTTTCCGATGAGGGAGGAATGGATTTTCAGGAAAATGAAAATGATGGCAGGAGTAGTAGTAGTAGTAGTAGTAGATGCATAATAAATTGTATAAAGTATGCGTATAGAAATGATTTTTTCATGCAAGATAGATGGATTACGCTCCGTTTTTCGACTCGTCGTCGCTTGTCCAATATATTCAGAAGAATATGAACTCAATTTATACATATAAATTTTGGGGAAGGGAAAGGGAATCAAGCAGAAGTAAAAGATTGAGAGAATTTTTTTTCCTTTTTTTTTCATTTTTCCTCCTCCGGTCTGGTCATTGTGTAGGCTTCAGTCATCTGTCAGTTTAGTGACTAGACAAACGAGAGGAAATGAAGATGGGGGACACGAGGGAAAGAAGTTAGTAGAAGTAGAAGTGAAGAGTAAGCATGCTTTTATGTCGAAAAATTGTATGCGAAGATGTTGCATTAGGGATAATATATGAAAAAAATATATATAGATAGGTACGTATTAGCATCAATCACTATAAGCACAATCACGAGTCATTTATCACACACAAAATATTGTTGAGAACGTTCATGGTTCATACATTCATCTATTGAATTGAATTGAAGGACAAGTTTTTAAATGAGTAAATATGTAGTATGACTGTGACGTTTACAGATTTCCTCTAATTTGTAATTTTAAAATTTGTTTGAAAGGAGATTGGCGAGGAGAATATTATATCGCTGGCGAGAGATGGTGATGGACAAGCCTCAGTGGTGGCGACAGGGAAAGCATCAAGCAACAATAACGTCCCTACAACAGCTCCAGGTCTGGGAGGATGGAAACTAGGGAGTCTTCCTGAAGGCCGAGGAGTACCTCAGGAAGGGGTGGGGGATGGTGACTTCATAATGCAAGGATTCCTACTAACGTCGTCCGAGGAGGAGAGCAGTAACCAATCCGGGTATTTCGTGCCATCCTTAGTCTACCTCCCCGTGAGAGAAAAGGTTAGTCAGTCAATCCGTGTCTCTTTTTCGCTCACTCCAACTCCATAATAGGCTGCAGAAGGAGAACCGAATCGAAATCTTCACGTCTCATCGAAGAAGAACAAGAAGAAATACATACAGGAGCTGTGATTATATAATACAACCGATTTGAAAGAAAAAAGAGAAAAATATTATCCTAGTTTTTTTTGTCATAGGTCAATCACGCGTTGTATTTTTGAAAAAAAGAAGAAAATTTGCCTATGTTAAATGGAGAGAAATGATGCATGTAAAAGTACACAAGCCGCTTTTCCATTTTCGGGAAATTTGTATTACATACCTACCCAAGCAAAATAAGCACGCATACGACAAATCATTTCAGTTTCTCTAAAGTGGCCATTCTATATCTTGGGGAATATATTATGTATGTATTTGAGAAATATCTACTACTACATAGCAAGCGATGCAAAACGCAAAAGCTAACAAAATACAAAGGAGGATTTATAATTACACGAGGAAATTACTCACAGAAGCTGTAGGAAATTACGTCTAATCACAGAAAAAAAAATTACTATGCAGGAGCAATTTTACGATTTTCATTACTACCTACCTACAAAATATATGCCATACCCTCAGAATCATTTTTTTATAAATGGGAGATGAACAACACAATTTTGTGTGTGTGTGGGAACTACACAATAATGATTTTAAATTTGTAAATTTTTAGAGATGAACTGAAGAGGATGGCGAAAAATACGGATGTTATTATGATAATATGTAACGGTGTATATTCTTGATTTACCCCAGCTGCAGAATATAAAAACAAAATATTATGATGCTGTTGTGTACGATGATGATGACATTGTATAAAAATAATAATCCCCCCGACGAGAAGATGAAAGAAGAAAAAAAATTTTTTCTCGGTATTATAAACCATTTAAATATAGAGTCTCCACAAATTTTTTTATAAAGAAGCTAGGAAATTTCTTTTTCAAACGACAACAACAGGGAAACAGGTGACCCCATATAAATATAGATATAGAATTTTTTAAAACAAATATTGCCACAAAAAATGTATAAAATACCATATATTATTATTATTATTCTAATTCTACATGAGCATTCATTCGTATGTGCAAAAAAATGTATAAGGGAAAAGAATACCTATAGTGATGAGGATGCAGTCATTACTACTTCTACATATTTCTAAACTTGGAAAAAAAAGAAATTAGTTCGTGTTTAAGTATGTACGTATATATTATATGATGATGATGACTTTAAAAGCAACAATGACAAGAGTCTGGCGTTTTTTTTCTAAACTTGTTTTTACTCTAGTCATTATTTATTTATTATATCGCCAATGATTGCCATGGGCTCGTGCGGACGAAATTTTTTATTGGAGCAATTTTACAATGCATTATAATCTCTGTCTGGAATGCTATTGTATAACGATTATACTACATTACATGCATCGCCCACAAGCCCTATGTGCGATTATATATTCTTGTGTACATTCTCTAAAAAAAATTACTAAAAGGAGAGTCAGTAAGTTTAGTCATGATTATTAACTATTGTTATAGTCCCTTTTAGTCAGAGTGTTTTAGTCAGTCCGAAGAAATGACATGACAAATTTTTTTCTTCGTTATTTATCCATTCATTCCAAATGAGAAAGATTAGTCAGCCAAAAACAGAAAATAATATGTATATTGAATTGAGTCATTCCTATTTTTAATGTCAAATTTCAAGTCTGCTTTGAAAGATTTTGCTTCCGTGTGAAATCAACAATTGCTAAAATTTAATCAGAGTAAGTATATTATGCGCAATTTTTTGGAGGAGAAAATATACTACACATTTTTATATACGTACTTACTACATGGAAAAATAATGTACTTAAATCGCAGCACTCACGTTGAAATGTGCAGATAATACATACATGATGTCGTACTTTATTACGTACACGATCAGTTTCTGTTCAAGTCCTCATTGTATATTTTATTGTTTTGCGCATCAGTGCAGGGGTGGTGAATCAGGTAAATCAGGTAGAAAATTTTTTTTAGGAAAGAGGATGATGAATGAGGAGAAGTAAAAAGTAACAAACGCTGATATAAAAATTTAAAAAAATCTTTTTAAAAAAACACTGGGAAGTCAACTGGCGTGTTCGCTCTGTTCCAAACTACAACGACTGTGATGAGAGCACGCCTTTGAGATTCACAGTGATCTTCACCTATTTAAAAAAAATGAATATAGGAGTAAAAAAAACTTTCATATTTACTGTATTAATTACTATTGATGTCACTACAACTACTTCTATACACAATTAAGATTAATGTACATACAGGACGCCAACAGGTAGGAAGTAAGCAAGGTAGTGGTTTAAGGTAAATATATTATGTAATTCACCAAGCAGTACATAAGGAGAAAGTAAATTGGTGTATTACAAAAGTAGGATTAATAATAATAATGAACCACAGATAATAAGAAGAATTGTTTAGGTATACATACGTAATATTACTATATTGTTGCGAGGAAGTTTTTTTTAGATTGAGTTTAGACTTATTTCCTCTTGAATATTTTTGAAGCGATTAAATAATTACAAGGCATATAGATTGGTAAAGTAAGGACAAGCAATTGTTGTAAGGTGTGGAATATATAAGTTATATGTATGTAATTTATATACAAAGGTTATTGATCGCATTTTACATTTTTCATTGAGAAAAAAACTCCAGTTATTATTATTTTCCCCCTTGGAAAAAATGGGGTTGTTGGGAATTCCAAGAAGCCCTTACAATATATTTTTGTTGTTTTTGTCACTTTACGTGAAATACATACATCTTTACTTTCCTCGAAAAAAAATGAAAACAGAACGTGTGTTTGTGTGTGCAAAGATGAAAGCATGATGCAAGGTAAAGGCAGCATGTACTACAATTCACGCAGAAGGTTGCTAGCTGTACCTTGAAAAAATACAAAAAATATTATTATTCTCGCCCTCTTCTTCTTCTTTTTCTTTTCACCGGAGAAGAAGTTGGCAGTATTGTTGATGATGTTATCGTTACTACAAAAAAAAGAAAAGTATTGAAAAATTGTAATGATTTTTGTCCTTTTTGAAACTGTTTGGTGCATTATCGTCCTTATCCTCGTCGTAGGCTACTGAACGCTCTGGTTAGTTTGAGTATATAGGAGAAATCAAAACGGAGTGCATAAAAAACTACAATATTATGTGTGTGTGTAAAAAATAACAAACTCAAACTTCAGCAGTTCAGGTCAACTGTTTAAGTTTGATCAATCGAAATCGTTTTTTTTCCTTTCTCAGTCAAGTCAAGTCAACTCACTCCTCTTCTTTTATATATACTTATTCAACGTCCGCTTTATTTTCTCTCTAGAAAATAAGTACACTTTGGACTATGTACATTATACTACACATAATAAGGAGTATTACTAAGCTACATACTACACGGCGAAGAAGAAAAAAAATACGAGAAGTGTGCTTGTTTTTCTACAAAAAAAACTATTTAAGTGAAACCCAATTTGCCTTGAAGCTATAAACAAAAAAACAAAGTCGTTCAATACGACGACGACGACGACGAAATCTAATGCTAAGTGTTGAGCATAAACTTATGTACGATTATCATTATTTTATGCATGTCGATGTCGTGTGTGAATCCATTGTTTGCTGGAGAAAAAGAATAATATAATTCTTCGTTCTTTTTTAAAAAGCTAGAGTGATTATTACATTGCGTAGTAGATAGAATCTAAATTTTTTGCAGTCGCTGCTATAATAGAGGTACATATCACGGAGAAAAATAATGAAATCTTGAAGGGAATTTAAAAAAAATCTCGTAACAAATTTTCTTCATAGTCTCTATATCAAGTAGGCATTATACAGAACTACAACTCAGGTGGTGCTTGATAGAAGAGGTGACGTTTGACACACGAATTGCACGTTCTAGTAGTAGGATAGAAAACAAAAAGAATTTCGTACAAAAAAAAAGTCAGAAAGAATTTTTTTTTCTTCAGTTTTTTATAGAGTTCACACACACGCGCGCATAAAGAAATACATACACGAATAATATTATATAGTATCTCTCGGCTTTTTCTTTAAGAGTTTTTCGTTGATACCGAACCAATCATGGCTTTTATTTTGACATGTAAAATACCAAGGCATTTTGACAAAAACGAGGAGGACGTAAATAAGTACATATATAGCAGTCTTCCTGCTTTGACGAAAACCACAAAAAACATCCAAGCAAGCAGTCTGATAATGCAATGACGTCTACGACGAAGACATTATCCAATTCTATCCAGGCCCATGCCCTGCTTTCTCTACTTTGTTTAATTCTTTTCCAAGTTAATTGTTGATGACAATGGAAAATCCGTCCTTGAAACCCTCACAGTCTCCCCCATTTTATTATTATGCATGTCCTTACCACTTTCTTGATGAAGAAAATTTTATTTTCAGGTCAGAAAAAATTCCTACGACACATAAATTAAACGAATTTTTTATGCAATTTTTTTTGTGTTTTATGTATGTGAGGTTATTTTTTTATTGTTAAACTAATTTGTTCCATTTTAGCAAACTAGGAATAGTAGTAGTAGTAAATAGTATCAATCCATTACATATGTGTATTTACTCTTTTTCGAAAAAAAATTTGACACCACTGTCCAATTTCACTGATTGATTAGGGTTTGATCGTGATATCATCCATTATCAGACTGTCTTGTTTTCTTCGTCTCGTTTTTTGACCGTACGTACGACTTTGTTCCCCTGCAAAAGAAGGTGAATTTTTATGAGGAATCCAGCAGTGTGAGTAGTCATAGTCATTCTTTATTATTACTGCTGCTATTATTATTATTATTATTATTATTATTATTATTATTATGCATAACACTGATATTGTTTGTCGCCCGCGTCTCTACCACATACCTACAATACAACGACTAAATAATATTATTTATGTACATATTACATATGTGCATACCACAAACTCTAAGATGAAGGCGAGACAATCGAGAAAAAAACACGTCTCTGAGTAATACACCTACATATACATAATTTTACTTGCTTCAGGTCTACACTTTTACTCTCTCCAAAACAATTTCTCTCTCTTTTCTTTTCCGGAGACACAGACCCACAAAGCATTCACTAGGACTAGGATTATTATTATTATTATTACATGATGAATTACAGAAAGAGTGAAAAAAAACAAACAAATACTGTATTAAAACTATAGAGGAATCGTCGTTTTCTGTAGCTGTGTTACTTGTTTCTGTAATATTGAGAATCTGTCCAGTCAGGATAATAACTACGTTTAAGGAGATGAGAATACAAAGAAAAGAGTATTAATGAGGAACACATGCAAAAATTAAATTAAAGGAAAAGTATTTCGTCGAAAAAAAAGAAATGATACAAGGGTAACAATATTAATAATAATAATAACAGGATCCATATATACATAGATTATATTATATTAAGTATATTGATTACCAACTGCAGCAGCAGCTCCACCACAGCATAGAAAAATTGACCTCACTCGCTCACTCACTTGCTTCCTACAGTGAGTGAATGAGTGAGTGAGGAGGAGACACAAAAACTGGCGTTATTAATGGAGGCTATTTTTTGTGCTATGATGATGGCGATGATGATGCAAGCAAGCAGGGAATATATGGCTGTAAAAAAATAAATACATATAGACACTCTTCATAAGTCATACTAAAAAAATGTAATTACATTTGATAATGTAGTTGTCCTGAGGTGAGATTTAAAACGCTTTCTTCCTTCTGACTTTCTAATAATAAGGATTTATCACGTAAGGCCATCATGACATAATGTGTATTTCATAGAAAAAAACAGAACTACAACTTTTTTCGGGAGGTATTAGTACTACTACTACTACATCTACAGCTACAGAAAATATTACACTGTAAATATTTCTATATTATTATTTAATAATAATAATGATGATGATGATAATGACGAACGTAAAACAATAATGCATTTATACAAAAAATATAGAGGAAAATTTTTTTTGTCATGTATGTATACATACTACATAGATATGTATAAAAAAAAGCGTAGGCTTCACAGCATTATTTTCACTCACTAAAATCCATCCATCCATCCATTCTCTAAATAATAAGGGAGAAAATGTAATTAACTATGGCTAAGCTAGAAATCATTATTACTACTACTTCTACTTCTTCTACCACACTACTTTATCTACTAAACTTACTTAAAAGGTAGGGTGAAGGAAAACAAACATTTTTTCATGTGACTGCTGCCTTTCTTTTTACCTAAAGTCATTTTTTACATTGTTAGCTGCCTTCAAGAAATGATAAAAAACATACATACATGCATACAACATACACGGGGGAAGAAAAGTCAAGTCATGTTGCCTCTGTCTCTGTTTTTACAAAAACAAAAATTCTTCTTCTTTCCCAATAAAAAAAGATGAGAAAGCCTTCTTTCTCCTTCTTTATTTTCTTCTAATTTGTAGAAGCAAAGACTATAACACACTGACTACAACTACTACAAAAAAAGATGTGAAAAACAATCTGACTGTTCAAATTAACCGTTGCCTTGATGAAAAAAAAATTTCGAAATCATTAAAAAATATACTGTTATTTATTATTGTTGTTGATATTGTATTATGACTACACGATGTGCGTCGTACGGAGAATTACACTACTATAAAATTTAGGAGATACGTATGCGTGCTATCGTTGACATAATATATTATGATGATGACGAAGAGGATGAAAAAATATGGAGCATCATCCCTTTGTTCAACTTTCTCTTTTTACTTTCCCCCAATAAAAAAAACATTTTACTAAAGATAAAAAAAATCATTTCTTAAATCAGCCTTTCTTTTCGATAGCACTACTACGCATATTGCATCATCAGAATCAGGATCTGGAGGAGGAGGAGAAGAGGGAGTAGAGTGTGGAATGACTATACCACTTCATAAAATTACATTACCTACCTACCTACATACATACTACTACATTGACATCTTTTTAAAAAGAAAACGAATGGGAATCATTACTAGACATTAAGAAGATTTTAAGATTATAACTGATAGCTAGCCACTTATAAGGCTTTGTTTTTGGCTAATTACAGAAGCCAAAAATAAGTTGTTAACGTGTAAGGAGACACACAAAAAAATACTACATTGACGACGCCTTATATATAATCCGCTGACAAGGAATAAAAAAATATAATTCAAAGTACTGATGGGATCTATGCAAAATGTAGTGACCGTTGCTTAGGGAGATGGAGAGAGAGAGGAGAAATATACATAGTTACTCCAATCTTCTTCCTTTTATGTAGCTGTGAAAATTGGATTTTTTTATTACATTGGAAGGCAAATCATCATCTCGATTTTTCTTCTCAAGTCCATCAAATTCAGGTTCGGCTTCGGCATGAAGCTAGATAGAAAGAGAGAGAGAGAAAGTCGGAGAAAAAGAAATCAATTTTATTACAACGTAGCTGAAATTTTTTCCTGTTCAACTGCTACTACTACTACTACTACTACTACAATACTAATACTGTATGATTATGATTATGATATATTATATTACAGTGACTTGGATTCATTTCTTACGTTATTTCATGCTTGTATGTGGCATGGCATCGGAGCACTCACTAATTACAAAAAATATATATATAACGAAATGCCTCATCAAGCAAAAGACTCAGCCGTATGATTTCCTTCATACATACGTTGTCGACTACTAACTTATTACTTTATATTAATAGAGCTAAAAAACACAATTTTGTCCATAAGTTCGTTAACTACAAATTGTTAAATAGGAGTTGTTGGTTCCTCAACGCTACACTCTACACACAGGTGAATTATTATATGATGATGTGTTGATGACTTCGAGTGAGCGAGCGAGAGGTATAGCTGTTGTATGACTTGTAACACTTTCGTTTTGCTTCGGGATAATTGCGTGTACGCTACACTAACTGAATTAAAACAATATATATCTATCTACTACATACATCAAAATAAACTATGCTCTACTCACTGCTGGATTCCTTCGTATTTTGGTATTTTGCATAAAAATGTCTTAAATTCATAAAGAATACAATGCATGAAAAATAAAACACAAACAGGGATGCAACCACTTAATATTTTGACAAACTTTTAAAAAGTATCGTTGATTTGGACAAGGGTAAAACAAAACAATGCAAATGATGAAATGAATGATTTCACCTATCGGACATTTTTTTTTATTTCTACAAACTGTAATTTTTTCAAGACCGAAAAGGGAACGACTAACTAAAGCATACTTAAATTTTCTTCCCAGAATGCATAAAAAAAATTATTTTTACGGACGTGATTTGATTGCAACAAAGAATTCCTAGTTAGAAACAATCATGAAATGAAACTTTAAGGACAATGTTGGTTGGCGTTTCATTTCCTTGCGAAAAGGAATAAGTTCAAAAAAACGTGTTTGGTTTCTTTTCAGTTGAGAGACAGAAATAGAGAAAGAGGCTTCAGCATTGAGCCGCTTAAGTTGTTGGTATGGAATGGAATTATTTAGCTATCGTAAGAATATTATTGCTGCTTTAATTATTTGTATCGTTTGGAGTAAACACCACATTTGCAATTCTTTCTTGAGCAATGCATGTGTCGTCTTCGTATATTTATTAGGAATTCATAGATTTTGACCTGATTAGGTCTTGCGATCTCATGAAAATTAATTAATATTTTATTCATCAAAGATTGCTTTTCATATGTTTGATATACATACCTTTGAGGTAGGCTTGTATCTTCATTCTTTAAGTATGCTATAGTGAAATTTAAACCTGGAGACACTAGAGAAGGGCAAATGAAAGCAGAGAAGGTAGCATTTGGGCGACCATTTTAACGATGGGAAAATAAAACGTAGGAGCTAAACACATCCAGTTTTTTTTTTCTTATCCAATTTATATTGAGTAGGTAGGTAGTCAGTCGCACTCACCCCCCAAAATGCTTCGCGTTTAAGATCCCTATCCCTTTAGATTATCAAATAGAGTTACTAGACTAGGTCTAGAGACAAGCCCAAAAAATTTTAATTGAGTGACTACACCTCCAACTTTTTAGTTCCGAGATAATAGTGGTTGAACAATCATCATAATTATAATGGTCGTAAAAATGAGAGGCAAAGGAAAGTTGGACAACGTCAAGCTGGAAATAATACTTTCTGGTCAAATGTTGACATATAAAACCAATTATCCTCCTGGATTAGCTCATCTACTCATTAAGAACGGGGAGAAAAAATTTTACGGGTTTTCGGGTAAAAAAAGAAATGTTGAAGTGATAACAAAATATCTGATGTAATAGAAAGAGCCTTGAATATTGCCCATTATATAATTAACGGCTACTGCTATTACTACTACAACTGCTACTCCTTCTTTCTACCTTCATTTCCCCTCGTCTTCTTCTTCTTCAACATAAAATTTTCTCTTTTTCCTTCTTGGAAACTACTGATTAAATAGTTTTTTTCTTATTACTTCCTATAAAAAAGAAAAGGATTTTTAAGAAGCAGGTTTTATTTTTTTGTTTGATTGTGAAATGAAAATAATGATATAATTACTCACTCAGTTGAAAACAAAACATACAATTTTCATTATTCACATTAGGTATGTATTATATTTTGTCTCATTCATTTGGATGGGAAAATAGGTGGAGACAACCAATCAAAAATAGGAACGAGCCCGAAACATTATTCTCCTGTTATAAAGGAAAAGCAAACAGTTTGATTTTAGATTCAAATAATAATTTTCAATTCTTTCCCTGTTTGAGTAGATGTCAGGAAAACGTGAAATTATGAAGAGCTTTTTGATGGCTAAATTTTACTCTTGTCATCATCCACTCACAGAAAATAGAGTTTAGTAGCTTTATTTATTTTTGCATCTTTATTTATTTAAACATTACAGGAGAGAAATACACATTTGCATTGCTCATGAAATTTTTTGCATAAATTCTTATCATTCCATAATACATACATATAAGTATTATTTCTGGTCTGGTCGGAGAAAATTTATTTTTTTGTCAAGTGTTTTAATGCTTGTTTGATTTAAAACCCTATGATTCCATTGTTGTCCTTAGAATGTTTACAAAGCATTTGGCAATTATTCCTTTTCTGTCTAGAGAACAATTTCACTTGAAAATGACAGTTTTTCACAAGGCATTTTCAAACCGTGCCATCGAAATTGGGATTCCTTTTCTTGTCTTGTTTGTTAAACTGGAGAGAAAGAAAAATACACATAAAAAAGGAGATAATAAGTAAGGGTTGGACAGGGTGGTTCATCAATGATTATAACGTTTTAAATTATTCCTCACCTATTTTGTACAGAGTTTAAGCAGCCGCAGGAGCACCAGCGAACGGAAATTTGCTGGCAAGAATATTACAATATTTGACGATAGGAATCATGAATTCTTAATGGCTTTTTTTTTTCGTTTCTAAAACTTCATGCGAGTATTCATGACTAATGTACGATCTATCAGTGTAAGGACTACAAAATAAAAATTAATTTAGACTATAGACGCTTTTGTGGGAGGATGTGTTACATAATATCTATTCTAAGGACTTTTACTTTCTTCGCAATCGTCGCATGCATGGTAGATGATTTCATTATTTTGTGATGGACCATGGAACGACATTTTCCGAAGAAATTTACTCTTAACTAATTGTAAGCGGTATGGAAAACGATTATTACTATTGTGTGGTTTTTTATTATTTCATTGTACATTTCGAAGATGTAAAACAAAATATTGATAATGATGATATGATGAGTATTATTATAAAATTATTACCATTTGCAATCCGTTGACGTATTTACTATTTACGAAAAATAATGAAGAAGTCGTGTTTATTATTAAGTAATTATTGTAGGTACATACATCATACATGCAGGTATTTGTAACGTTGATTGACTGAATGTTGGATGTTGTTGTTTTTCTCTGCGAGGACAAAAAAGGTACGCAATTTTTTAGGAAGAAAATAAAATCATAATGATGTGCAATGATGAAGGTATTAGTCAATAGTGAGCTGAGTAAATGCCAGGTGTGATTAATGTTCTTGTTTTGTGTAGAATTTTTTTTCTTGGAAATAAAATATGATGATTATTAGAATACAATTTATTGTGGGGTTAGGTTCAGGTTCAGTCATGATAAGTAAATGTGTATTATTATTATTATAATTCCTTTAAAAATGAATTGTTGAATTATGATAGAGATACAATGAAAGTTTTATGCATAAGTATTATTAGCATTATAATACATGATTACAAGTTAATTATTAACTGTATATGTTTTAGGGTATTCTAAATACTACTACTCTAAGTATTGTATTGTATATTTAACTATATTTACTATTGTACTCTTAGAAAAAGAAAAATGTTTTTTAAGGAGAAAGAAGTGATGCAGAGATGAGGCGCAAGAATTTTGTTCTTTTTTCCGATGAAACGAAGTCTGTTATATAATAAAAAATATTTATATGAAACGGCTAGAGATTTCCGAAGGGTATTAAGTTGTTGTGGCCAAGAGCTGTTTCAAGTGGCCTTCCCTTCGGATCTCTATCTGATTTCTTCAGGGATGATTGATGCTACCACTATCAAAAAAAGAATTTTAGTAATTAATATACATATATTCTTGAATCACTTTGTAGTATAAATAAATAAAAAAAACTGCCGCCGCAGGAAGAGAAAAGGAGAAATGAAAATAAAGAATAAAAAAATTTGTGAGAAAATATAGCGAGAGTCGCCTAAAAATCAATGAAATGTTCAAGTTTTTTTTTCTCATTGCCGACATACTTTTTTTAAAGAAATACGTGCATACTACTTCCACTCGCACTCGATTCCATCTTTCATCGCCAAATTTCAAAGTCATGAATGGCCATTTATTTTTTTGTCAATTCCTTATCTCGGCATCATTCATTCAGAAAAAGCATATACCTATTTAGGTACATCATATCTTTGTTTTAAATCCGGGAATCCCTTTTGGGTGAAAGCACGTTTTTCAGGAACGCGGCATGATGAAAGAGCGTCTTAAAAGTATTGCAAGACTCTTTTGAAAAAAGATGCATATTTTATATTTTGTAAAGTGGCATTAGATATCAGATCCATGCATTATGTATGTTTTCTCTCTGCTACCTACATTACATATCATTAAAGTAAGTTTTTAGGGGGAAAGCTAAGGAAAGAAAAGGAAGCTCATTTGGGTTTCGTGATCATCATCATCATCATCAACTACCTACATACATACGTACAACAACATGAGCATGATCGTTTGACGAAGAAAAAAAGCAACCTTTTTCCAGGCAGAGAGGCAACCTTAAAGTGGACAATGACGAAGCGTTGCTTAAATTAGAAAAAAACTTAATACACCATGTAATTTATGCCATTCGTCTATGCGAAAAGGCTCCTCTGAATTGGGTAAGTAAAAAGCTGTGAATTGTGGCAATCTGAGTCATTGCTAAAACATTCATGGAGAAACTTTATTTTGCTTTTCACAATCTAGAAGATGACTATGACTGCTTACTATGTACTATCCTTAGTCGTGTGTATGTTTGAGTGTGTGTGTATGTATGTGGATTGGATGGATAGTTTGTATTTTCTTTCCCCCACAAGTCTGTGGCGAGTGGAAAGGAAGAGAAAAAAAAGAGGAGACAGAGTTGATAAAATTGAAAAGCAGCATAGCATTACTATTACTATTTCTCCGCGTTGAATAAGGTCGATCATGGGAGTTTGGAAAGCTCGTCTCAATACGACAGACAGAAAAATGGCATGGGATTTGTCAGCGTCACTGCTTTTGCCGTTGATGTTGCATGTGGCAAATGAAAAAAAAATCTGCCTTAGTTGCCCCTTCACTCTCATCTGTATTTTTTTCATTCTCCCTCCTTCTTCTAAAAACACAAAAATATGCATGCACTTGTACTGCTTCTCTTTCTCTCTATCACATATGTATCACATGCTCTCATTTTCCCTTCCTTCTTTTCGTTCTGGTCAACGTTTTTTTTGTCGTAAGAGCTAAAATGAGTGTCTCGATACTATATAGTAGTTAGTTAGCCATGCTTCTCTGATATTGCACAAAAACATAAGGACCTGTTAAAATGTGAAAATTTTCTTTCCTCCTTCTTCTTGGATAAGGCTGGAGTGATGCTTCGCGTGATTTGAAAAACAAAAAAGAAGAAGAGGAAGAAATAAGCTATATGAAAATGTGAAACTTTTTTTCTAAAGAATAAGGAAATAATACAAGAATGATAGATATTTCTCTTCCTCTTGGACTCTCTACATTAGGAAATAGAAATGTACTCATTCATATAAAGATTTTTTTATTTCATTTTCAGTGTGTGTGTGTGTGATACGAGAAAGTTTTTAGGTGACATTCAATTTCCTTCATGATGATGACCACCTGGTTCGAGCTCAAAAAAAATGAGAGCACAGAAAGAAAGCAGAGAGAGAGAGAGGAAGAGAAAATACATATAAAAAATTGCTTATGTCTCATTCTCTTACTTATTTCGCTAAAAAATTTGAGAATGTTACTATGCTCATACATTCATACTTCGTTGATTATTATTATGGTGGTAGTGGTAGTGGTGGAGGAAAACATGTACGTCGAAAGCACGAAAGTGAGTGTATGTGTTTCTTCTTGGAAATGCCTGTTTATAACTCACAACCACCACCACTTCCACTACCCCATAATAATATTCTGTTCACTGGGAGTTCCCACATTTTAAAAGGTTTCTTTTTCCGCAAAAGGTCATTTTTTTGCAATTGAGTTGCATGGAAAATTGTATGTACTATGAAATCATCTAATCTTTTGTAGACATTTTTCTATTGAAAACCTATGCATGTTTCCCTAGCTTTGACGCTTTCAAGCGTAATAATAATGGGTAATCTACTGAGAGGAAAAGGTATGCTTTATGAAAATAGGAATGTTTTTGTTTTCATCAAATTAGAAAAAAATTCCTTTCTATTATCGCTTCTTCAGAGAAAAGGAATGGCCCTTGCTTTTCTTTCAGAATGCTTGTTCATAGTTCATAATACATAGTTTCAGGAATGATTTGGATGCTTCTTGATTGAGTTCATTCTAAATTGTCGGTGAAATTTAAGGCCAGTGCCTTCATCGTAGTGTGCTTGTACATATACTTCAAGAATTTCTTGAGTGTCTCGTCGACGACGAAGGAAACAAATTTTATTTTTCGATCGGCCAGGAAAAGGAATCTGAAAGTTCACGTTAACAGTTGCTTGTTCATCAAAAAATGAGTTTGACCTAAAAAACGATACGAAAGATATTAAAGTTGAGTAGCCGAAATGTCGCTGAAAAATCCTTTTTATTACTTTGGCATAAATGCATTCCTCCATGAGAACATTTTTCCCCCTTCATTGAGTGATGATGATGATGATGATGATGGAATACCTATAAAAAGACTTTATCCAGCCACAATAAATTCATCATCAATAAATAAATAACGTAAACTTTTACTTCGAAATCAAGTCATTCAGTCTTCTTCTGCTCATTGACCCATAATAAGATCCATGCCGTGTACGATACACACCCATGCATAAATACATCGAGTTTCTCTGCTTACACCACTTTCCCATGCATAAAATGATGCACTACTAGCACTATATAGTACAGCTTTATATGGCTTGCAATCTCGAAGAAAATAAAGAAAAGCCGTATGAAATAAATGTTGAGTCTGAAATGTCTGAAATGAACCTCGTGTTGGCTGACTTTGCTTTGTTGCCTTCATCATCGAAAACCTTCTTCGTTTTCTTCGTCACTGCTTTATTTTTCCACTCATGTATTTTTTAAACGTGGCAAACTTTTGTATCAAAAAAATCACAAAAAAAAGATTATTGATTTTTTTTCGGGCACCTACCCTTCTGCCGTGTGGCATTTTTGTGCTCATTTCGTAATGAACTTTGTCATTATGCTTTACTTAGGACTCTGGTCTGACTGTATATGAGTTGTTCTATGTAAGTAAGTATATTCAACGCTATTATATTCCCAAGCTGAGTTGTTGGTCTGGTGACCAGTTCTCTTATTTATTTTTCTCCTCTTCCTTACCAGAGGCAGGGAAGAAATGCTTTTGTTCGGAAAAAACATCCTTTATTTGTATTTTTCCCTTTTTCTGGAAACCCTTTTTCCCTGGTTGCATTAAATCCGTTCAAAATTTGATCCATTTTACGATTTACATTTGCGTTTTCAATGAAATCGGAGCGGGTGAGTAAATCCTATTTATTTTGTTCTTTTCTTGTAAAGCCCAATTCGTTTCGACAATTTCCAGAAATATATGAACGATTTAGACAGAGGTACATGCACAATCACAGAGAGGAGAAAAAAATAATATGCGCAAATGCTTATCCGTTTTTCAGAATTTTTATCTGTAAGCGTGTCTCTCTCACACAACTTGCTCTTTGTGATGACGTAGCTTAGGGCACTCAGCCAGCCTCATCGAATGGAATCGTCAAGTATTGATGCGGAGAGGAAATAAAAACTTTTTTTTCTAAAAATTCGGTTTATACTTTTTTTCTAGAAAAATGGCCGTAACAATGGGATTGGGATTGGAGCATAATGCCAGAAAGAGAGACATGCTTATTTTGAATATTATTATTCATGAAATAAGGAGACAATGTGAGTACACCAAAGGAATAATAAAATATGAAAAAAAATTATGCTGCCCAAGTCCTATCCCTGCCCTGTCATCGTAAAAGTAAAGCTACATATACATACATAGTTCAATTTCAATTGTATCAAATCTACGGAAAAATTGGAAACGAAGCTTTATTTTTCAAACAGCTCAGCATTTACAATAGCCTAGATTAGATGCTCTTGCACTGCGATCGTGATCGTGAATGGATATTAAAATTCACACAGAAATTGAAAGATATTGACTATTGACATATATTACATTGCTCTCTCATGTGGATTAACTTTTTTAAGAGATGTCCAGGTACGTACACTACTCCCCAATAAATAATAGATCAAAAACAGAAGAAAATGGGATTTTTATGCTGTCATTAATTTCATCAGCTTTAGATTGGAATGCCTTATTTGAAACGGAGGAAATCAGTTGTATGTACTTCTACTACTACTTTCTACCCTTTTCTGTCTTTTCCACGGACATCGGATTCGCATTGATTATTGCAACAGAACAGAAAGTCGTTATGTAAAAAAGAAGAAAATTATGTTGAAATGCAAGCGAGTCTCTGTGATCGCGATGGTGAGTAAGTAGTTCGACTCCAGCTTATGGCTCCTGTTTATAGAGAAAGCAAACTAATATAATTTTATAACTAGTGTTACACACTCAAGCAATGACGACGATCATGCTGATGATGATGATGATGATGTATAATGTCAACGCGTGTGGCCATCTCGTACATTGGAACATTATTATTACTTTTAGGAAACTTCCCAGAAGAGCTTACTCCTTTCCATAAAGCATAATATATATAGCGAGGGAGACATGGACGAAACTCAATTTAGTTGGTTGTTGTTGTTACATAAAAGGAGATTGTAATTGTCGGAATAAAAATCTGGCCACCTCTTATGCTCATGCATGGCATGTACATAGGTATATGGATTTGCGTCGCTGGGAGAGAGAGAGAGTGAAAGACAGGAGAGAGCAATCATTAAAAACACAATTCTAGATAGGTAGAGAGATGGGCTTTACATGCATGAATTTGAACAATGATAAAATGAAAACTACTCCTGATTAATTTCTCAATTTTCTATCCATTTCTCTCTCTGTGACGACCGAAAATAGTAATATGAATAGTGCCTCAGTAGTATAGTGCTTCTATAGGCTGCTGTTGATAGGACTATGATAATACTAGCGAAAGTCAGGAACGAACGAACGAGCCACCAGGAAACGAAGATAATCTGTCGAAATCGAAATTCAACATTTTTTTTCTCCTACAACAACGATCGCATCGGAGAGCACGAATACGAATACAAACGAATTATACAGATTGAATGTGGCATTGCGCTTGCCAAACTACATATTACCAAACTTTTCATTTATGACGATGATGAATAGAAAAACAATTCAGAAAAAGTTCTATGGCTTTCCTCGTAAATGTAATGGCCTACTACTACTACTTCTACTCCTACTACTATAGCTTTTTCGCTTGGACTTTTGATAACTAACTCAACTCTCGGCTTGTCCACTTTTACTCAGACGACTTGCCAATCAAACATGTTCATAGTTCATGCTCAAGCTCTTACACCGAAATTGACGAAAAACAGGGCTTGAGGACGAGAGAGTAGTAACGAATACGATTTATTACTCTGCTGCTGCTGCCCTCCTGACTTGACTGCACAGCTTCGGATTCTTAATAAAATGAAATTTCTAACGAAAATTGCATGCATGCTTTTATGAATACCTATGTCTATTACATTATAATTGCGATTCCCAAGTAAATTAAAAAAAGAACTTGATAACCAACCAAAGAGAACTTTTCAGTTGTTTCCTTTCCCCACACGACATACATATAATAGTACATATAAAAATGGAATGGAATCGTTCCACTCCAATTTTTTTTCTTCATTTCACATCGATCAATTCTGACCTAACAAAAAAAGTAATATTGCGCAATTACCACAAATACTATCCACTAATTTACTAATCGTAAAGCTACCTATACCACTAGGGACAGTGTCCTATCAATACATCGCATCTCACTCTCACCATGTGACGCATGGGCTCCTGATATAAAAAAAATTGAAATCCTCATATTCCTCATTATTCTCACATTTCTTTTTACATGTGAAACATCACAACATAATGTTTCATTAATTGGACCGACCGAATGTAATAAAAAAAACTTGGGGTTTTAATGACTTGATATGTAATTTTTTTGACATATGAGTAGATTCTAAATTTGACAACAGCGCCATCATCAAATGAAAAGATACTCGTTGATAATATTGAGTGACTGATTGCAAGTAAAGTAGCTTGAAATTAAGGCCTGTAGAAAAAAAAGCATAATTATGAAGTATCTGCATTGTCATTAAGCAATTTTTTTCAAAGAGGCAAAATAAGATTCTCGTAATTAGCTCTTCATTAATTTACATCTTGTTAGTATACTTTTACACAGCAGCGAAAGCAGTATTGTTGGTTCCAGGAGAAGAAGCTCGTGAAGAATGAGAATGAAGCGAAATCATGCGATGTGTTAGAGTAAATAAGCTTTTTTTTCGAGAGGGGTGTTGATGAATTGCATAAATTTGAATGGACTTCTTCTTTCCTAAACACACACGCATACTTAAAGTTTATGTGCAGTGGTTATAATGACAACTTGAGATAATTTTTGATGTGCTTCGCCAATTAAAAGATCTCGTTTAAATTCTACAGCTGGAGATAGGGGCTTGTTATCTGTAATTATAATCAACAGCGGAGAAAATGCAAAGAAAAACATTTTTTTGAGCCTTTTTATATCCTCTGTAATTAAAACAATTAAAGTTGACGGAGAAAATTTTCAGAGAAGAGAGAAAATGTGTGGAAATTCAAGAGTATTTATTAGGATAGAATAAACATGAAAAAGTTGTAACTGTAACTGACCGACTGACTTCCAGCCTGAATTGAAGTGGCTTGTGCACTGCAGACTGAAGCATAATATGAAAAAAGGTTTTGGGCAGATATCTAGGAGCATTTATGTGGAAAATGTTAAAAGCCTGAAATACATCCCTTTCACATTCATATTTTTTTCTCTTGATTATGTTAATTTTTAGAGTGAAATCCAAAATCCAGAATTTTTCATTTAACCCAATAATGTGAAATTTTTTCTGAAAAAACATCTGCCATCTCCATCGACAAAAATTTCCCTTTTCCCCTCAAAAAGATTGGAATATGCAAGTCGCAACAATGAAATTATGAATACGTATATGTATCTACATGCATGTGCTTAAGGTACACTTTTATGGAAAAAAATAAATTATGCATGAATTTACAACCAGCTTCCTTGTGGAGTGGAGAGATGTAGATTTTCGGGGATGAATTTTTTCAAGGCTGCCCAACAAATTTTTTGCCCACTCCAAATAATAATAATTTTTTTCTCCAAAAAAGGATACTTTTCATTGTCATGTTTTTGACAATTCTTCTTTTAAATGGAAACGGCAGACGCTCAGCATCAACCCAACCACCGGAGGAAGTCCGGTTCGGCACATTATTTCAGGCATAATGCCATCATCCCGTGCATTTCATTAATCTAAAACCAATCGATTTCAATGTTGAAATTTTAGCTTTACAAAAAAGCTCAGCATTTGAAAAGAAAATGCTTACGTTCAAAGGAAAGCATTCATTTCATTTGCATTTTACTTTAAAAACCTTTTTTTCTCCGAAAAAAGAATCCCCTTTTTTACCCATTTTAACTCTTGCCTTGAAAATTTTCATTGTTTGGAATAATTAAGTCGGGTAAGGTGTATGTAATATGTTCGGAGCTGGCTGAAACGTAAAATTTCTCCATCATCCTCTAGGCAAAAAGGGAGGCCTACGTATGTACGTAAATATCCAAGTATCCATACCGATTATCGTGTACCGCTGCATCGCATCCATTCTTTCCCTTTTAAAGTCTAGCTCCATTCCATTCACACAATACCTACTCCTTTCCTGTAAGTGCCGGAGGGAGGTTGGAACACTTGTTTTTTTTTCAATTCGGCAACAACACACTTTTTTTTGGGATAAGTAAGTTTAGAGCAATTTTTTTATACCTATGCGGCTGCGATACAGCAATAGCAATGCAATGGATTTTCCATATTTATGTGAAAAACATCTGCCAGTAAACACGTGCCCGTGTGTGTACTGTAGTGGTGTACACGGTATGCATGCATCCATCCATCCATCCACTTCGAAGGGTCTTTTCATCATGTTGATTCTCATTATTCTACTTTATCATTGATGATGATGATGATGACCAAAGAGATTTTCGCACAAGAAAATTTATTTATTTTTCTGAAAAAATATGTATATTGTAATGAAAAAAAAATTTTGAACGTAGGTCCTCTCTCAAAGTCTTGATGAACATGGTCCGTGCTACGATTCTCCAGATATTTGGAAATTTTTCAATGAAGCACACCCTTTTCCAACAGATTAACTCCTTTATTCTGTTTCACTTTAATTTCTCTGTCCGACTCTTTGAAATGTACTTCTTTTACATTATTATGATGATTTTTTTTTGTTCCTCGCTCATTTTATTGGTATTCAAGGGCTCGCTTCAAACACACGCCATAGCCAGTCCATGATGGTATAGCGTGGCATGGAATGGACCAAGTTCTTTTTTTCTAAATATGAGTAATTTCTACTTGTTTTCCCCCATGTTTTGCTACAAAAAATATAAGGTTTTACATTTAAAGGGAAACTTTTCCTTTGTTGAAAATACAAAAAAAGTATAAAAATCGAAAATTATGGGGAAAGATCCAAATAGTTATGGGTTTTTAGAGAAAAAAACGCATAATATATAATCCATTTTTCTACAAAAAAAATTTTTGCCTTTGATTACGAAGCTTAGAAAATAAAAGTTCCCTCTGATGTATGTCTAGTGTGTGTGGACTTAAACTCCTCATGCCAGAAGCATTATTGAAGCCCTTTGACAGAGCAAAGAATACAAAAGTTTATAATCAAAAAATCAACCTCATTTGCTCAACTGTTCAAAATTGTTTGCTTTCGGCTTTACGTGCCTCATTTCATCTAGTAAAAAATATTTTACCCTTTTTCGCACAAAAAATGTATTATATGTACACGCATTAAGGACATGACAAATGGTAAAATTATCAAAAAAAAAACTGAAAAATTCCATTGTGAGTTTTTCCTCTTTTATGAAAAAAAGATTGATCTTTGAGCATTAAATCTAATGAACATAAAAAATGTAACATATTGAATCAAATCAAAGCTTTGCCTCTCTCCAGTTTTTAAGGAATGCAATGCTTCGATTGTCCTTCTGTTAACCCTTTGACAACAAAGTAAATTTTGAGGAATAATAATAATGAAATATGAAATGAATCCAGCGTAAACACATTTACCGGCAGTATTTTATCAGGAAAAAGTAAAGTGAGGTATGTAAGTATGTGAATGATACAAGATTTAAAGGTTATTAAGTTAACGGCTAGGCGTGACATGGAATTTTAGAACGTTGCTTAATTTGCATTAAAATATTACGTTCATACATAATTTTTTTAAAACAACAGAGATGTATTAAAGTTGTAACGTTTTAGCATATGCTTCCACTCCAATAAAGCTGTGGAATGACAAAAAGCGAAGGCTCTGCACTATCAAGGAATGAGATAATAAAGAGTTATGCACATTAATAACATAAAGGCGCATCATAAAAAAATTTTTTTTAGAAACTTTTTTCTTCTTCACTGGATTGGGTCTCAAGTAATTTTGGCGGCAATAAAAAAATCCAAGACCAGAGGGGGATACAATATTGCACTCCTATATCATCTATCTATGATATCATAACACACGTGTTACGCAAGAAAGAATTGTAACGTTCTTTGAAAATTATCGATGTAAAAAAGGAGAATAAAAAAATTGATGAATCTTTATGATTGCGATGATGATGACGCTGCTCGTGTACCAATACATTGTACAGGATGTTTGCTGTTTGAAAGACTTTCCTTTTGAAAAGGAGCCGCATGGCTATGGCTGTAGTGATAATTGTACAATTTAGCACCTTCATTCATTTCGTCCATCTGATGAACACAATTCATTTGAAGTTAGTGGAGGAGGAAGGTAAAGAAAAAAACTTTACTACGTGTGTATATCGTATCGCTTCTTTTTTTCTCAAAGAGATTTGCATCGCATCACAATGAAAAGAAATATAGTACACATCACATATTTTTTATTCTAAGCTATAAAGGGCATTGAGTAGGTGCCGAGTTGAAGTTTACTATAAAGCGTTTATATTGCAATATGCTTTACTACTAGTAAGGTTTCTCGCGCTTAATTTTTTTGTACTTTTTTTATTCGCTTACTCGGAAAGAGAAAGAAAGAACTTAAAAATATATAAGGGCGATATAGTAGAAAGTTAGTATATAGTGTGGACGAACGACTTTGGAGAATAAATAAAAAAAGAAGTAAGTGTAACGGAACATATGCAAGGGAAGAAGAGAAAGAAGAACAAGAAGAAGAGGAAAAGCGCAAAACATAAATTTCAATGTGAAACAGATGGAGTTGAGAAGTGAGAAAAGTGGCTTCTTGCCCTTTTAATACCCTCCTTTCACTCTTTTGCCTCTTCACTGCATTTTTTTGCTACCATAAATTGTTTTCGATGTGCATTTGTACTTGTCTGTTTAAAAAAGCGACCTTTTTCCTCTCTACATAGATGGTAAAAGCACAAGAAGAAGAAGAAGGCAGCTAGGCAAAAGCCAACTCAGGCCAGGACGAGAATTATGGGGAATGTTGAGAATCCATAAACATTGGCAAATATTTTTCAACACGGGAAATGTGAGCGGAGCAGCAGTAGGAGCAGAGTAAGAGCTGAGCACATTGTAACTTTCACTCCACTCATGAGACATAATGATAGCATCATATCATGTGGCGGTCGTAATATATACACTGAAATATGAGCAAGGAATGATAGCTTTGGTGAATTTGAGAGCGGATCTAGTATAGTAGCGTAGTTTATTGTTTAAAAAAACAAAATTCAGCAAAAAAAAAAATAAAGAGAAGTTATTGTTCTCGCCTTGAGCCTCTTGCTTCATGATTTCGAATTATGTTACCTTTTCTTGGAAGGTGAGGAGAAAGTTAGATGATATGGATCGGTGGAAAGTCTTTAAAGGAAATAGTTTTTAAATTAGGAGGCATAGGAAACATAGAGGTGAGCAATCAAAAGTTACTACGACTCAACAATTAAAGCGGATGTGAACAGAGGGAGAAAAAAACAACAACAACAGCCAAATCTGGAATTTCATCTGTAAATCAAATGATCTTATCCAAGCATCATCACCATCATCATCGCTTTACACTACATGAGTAATATTTTCTTGATCCCCTGAGCAATTCTTTCTCCTTCTTCCTCCACAAATAATTAGAAATAGTAAAAGGTGCGAAGAAAGTCGTCACCTTCGCTGGTATACATATACGGTTGATATATTATATATGTACCTACCCCGTCTTCGGGTTTAAAGCTTTGATAGACAGTGATCTTCCAATTCGAGCCATCGCTAGGTTTCCGTCTTATTTTCACCGAATACATTTTTGCTCATGAAAGGAGAAAAAAATATTAGCTAATTTCGTTTCCATAGGTAATATTTACTTGTGTGATTTAGTTATTTAACTGTGCAGGCAGAGAATCTTATTTTCTATTTTTATGTGCAATTTCCTCAAGAAAGAACAAAGCCTTTATTTTCAATATCGTGAAAAAGAAGAATTCCAAACCACAAAGTTGTTAGTCTACCAATCTATCTATTTCGTGTTCTCCCATTGCATAATTTTTTTCTCTTTATTTCTTTTCTCTCCCTGTTTGAGCAGCTTCACTCTTTTCTTGGTTCAGCCTCCTTGCTCTAATCCTTATCATCATCATCTGTAAAAAAAACACAGAAAGAAAGGATGAGAGATGGATGAGAATGACAGAGATACTGGCCCATCCAGTCTACATTCTACACTACAATTGAGCAAGATAGCAAAAATAAAAGGAGAAAATAAAGCCAATCTTTTTCGATAGATTCCACATTTATTTTCTAATGGAAAAAAGGGAAAGAGGGAAGACAAAAAATTTTTTGTCAGTATAATTTGATCAGAGCTCTGAGAGATTTCTATTTTCCCTGATGATTTTCTCTTTCTTAATCTTTCTGATGAGTGATACGGTGAACTCTTCTGTATTTATTTCTTCCAGAGAGAAAGTTTGCTCATGTATGAGAAAGCTTTATCTTTTGCCAGCTTTTTTATTTGGCCTCAAAATACATAATATATACATATGTACCTATGTAATATTATTTAGGTATGTTTTTTCGTTGCATGAGAATATATGTAAGGAAGAATAAAACTAGCACATTTGAAATATGTATTTCATAATATTAAGCACACTACATAGGGCTTCAGCATAAAGAAACTAAAAAATCATGTAGTGTTTTTTTTCAACGAGGGTTCTCAACACCATCACCACCACCGTACCACTTGAATATGGCACGAAACTTTTTTTTCCATAAGTCCGCTCTAAAGTTGTCATTGAGTTTTTCATTTAATTTTTGGCATGGCGAAGCAAAATCTGAATATTGACCCAACCTATTTTATAATCGGAGGGAAATTAATTAGGTAAATATTTTATTTACTCTCTCACATTTACACATACATCATTGAAAAAAGCACTTGGCTCTAGAGTTCCACTAATTTTAAGCCAAACATACTTTAGAATTTCATGCAAATTTAATGCATTTGTTGGAAAGCCGTCTCAGAGTTTCAGTTTTCCTATTTTTTCTATACAAATGTGTGTTACTTCTGCGAAGTGGCCTTTTCACAGAAGCCAGAATGGTCACTTTTAAACATAAACTCGTCATCAGTGAAAATCCCCACTTTTGTATGCTTTAACACTCTCTAAATAAAACACTTATCATTTATCATCAGCAGAGGAAAGGCAAGGCATGTGGTGGAGAAAATGATTTCTGGTCTCTAAAATAGTGTTAAAATATTCACATGTTTTTCACAATTCCAAATTCCATAATTTTTAAGCCTCTTCCTACACTTGTGTGAAATGAAAAATCCTCTTTTCGATGGCGAATATTTAATTATCATGCAGTCTCATTAGACTGCAGGACGTATGGGTAAGTAGGGAAAAAATGCCAAATGACTTGAATACAGTTTATCATAATCAATAGCAGTGCTTAAAAGATGCTCTGATAGAACCTAGGTTCAAAAGTTGCTTAGTACATGCGCTAATGAATAGAAAATTCTATTTCCTATTATGCTATTTACCGGGAAAAATAATTAAAAAGAGTGACTGATTAGAACGTTGGTCAGCCAACAATAACACATAGTTGGTATTAGTGATGTGATGTAAAAAAACGGAATTAAACTTTAGCTACAATAATTTTCTCAAGGATTTGATTAAAGCATTCTCCACTCGCTCCCTAAATCCATAAAAATGTGTGCATCCACCTGCTGCTACTTATGTACTTAATTCGTGTATGTATTGCCATATGTATACATAGTGAAGGCAAATAGTAGTGTGGTGTATCCATCGCATCACATCGGCCAAAAGTTCATGTTCTCAAGTAAAATGAAAACGTAGCCATTATCATTATATTTTACTATATATTACCATTACTTCCCCAAAGGAACAACTACTATTATTATTATCAATATTTCTTCTTAGGTTTCATACATTCAATCAGTCAGCCCACCTCTCTCTCTTTCTAAAAAATCGCCTTAACATTTTCTCCAATCTTGGTTTGGAAGAGGAAAAGACGAAAAAAATCATCAAAATTATTCTCTTTCTGGTTTATTCGTTTCGTCTCATTTTCCTCCCTTTTCTTGCCTCAACTCTCTATATATTTTTCCATGCTTCCTTCTTCCACTCAGATTCTTTCCCGGTCTCTGCTTTTCTCTCTCTCTCTCTCTTTCCTGTGTATGCAATGGACAGGAGTAATTTTCATTAAGTTGAAGAAAAAAAATCCAAGAAAAAATAAACGATTATCAAGAAGGGGATATGCATTATAAGAATCCATAACACATAAACGCTCATTTCTCTCGTCTTGATGATCATGATGATGATTATGACGATGACGATGGTAAGTTTCTTTTTTCACAAAGACCCTATATACACAGAGAGAGAGAAAAAAGAGAAATGCTTGACAATGGAGAAATATGGACTGCTTCAAGCAATTGAGTATTATTATATTGAAGAGGAAAGAAGAGAAGCAGTTTTTGCTTAAGATTTTTTATAGAACCGCTACAAAACACTAACATCATCATCGTCATCAACATCATGAGAGTTTTTTTTGGATGAAGAGGAAAGTTTCATATTTTTTTTCGAGTGAGTATCCTCACACAGGACTTTGCTTTAGCCTTAGCCACCACCAACCAATCCAACCAACCAACCACCGAATACAAACGGTTCGAAAAAAAAACAAGAAAAATAACACATACAAGGAAAGGCATAATAAATACATGTTTTTCGGGGTACCGTTGTCATAATACAGTGTAAAGTGGATTTCATATCTGGAAAAAGAAAAACTTATAATATGCATCACTCATGCCCACATATATGTATTTATGAAAGTTTTTCTCTCTCTTTCTCTCGTCGTCGTCGTAGTAGGCAATGAAATTACAGTATAGTATATGAAATCAAAACTATGCATCATAATAATGCATGAGCATTATATCATACATCTATCTATCTATCTATCTATCTCTCTACATATATTTTTCTATATATGCATTATAAGAAAGATATGAAAAAAATAAAGGGCAATATTTCTTGAGTCGATCAATATCTCCGATGCCCGTCCACAATTTTTCTCCATTTTTTTGTTAACTCTCCTTTTCTTTCTGTTTTGCTCTTCTCATACACATAACTTTGAAAAAAATTGCAGGAACGAGCGATGAGAATATGATACGTTCGTCTTGTATAATTGGACATACACGAGAAGAGAGAGAATGGAAGAAAAGGAATAAAGCACTCACGTATTAGTTCAGATTCTTCTTCTATTCCTCTCACTTATTTTTCTCATTCCTGGAAAAAAATGTGATGCATGGACGTACCCACAAGAATAACGACCTCTTAGCCTTACACATTTTACTTTCTATCTATTTCACTTTTTCCCTCTCTCTCTCTCTCTTTCGCTCTCCCTCTCTTTCTCCCTTCTTTTTAGTTTCTATCTGATAATTTTGCTTTTTCATATCTCATCTTATCCCTCGTATTAATAAGCATACTCTTTCTCGGGAATGAGCAACCTCTAGTCATCCAACTAAGGCTTTTTCAAAATTGGATAATATTGAGTAGTCCGACTGAATTCCACGAGGAATTGCAGTATAACCTTCACGAAAAATTTCCCAATTCATTAGTGATGGTTTATATCCCAACCTTTTAAATTCAGGATTGGGCATTAGTCATATTTTTAAAAAAGTTATCCCACCTTAAAATGTCATTGTAGGGCAACCTTTTCTCGGAGAATTGACGAGGAGACCAACAACCAATGAAAGGAAACGAGTAAGACAATGGACGGAAGTGTTGCCTTCATTGAAGCACAAACTAAGCTTTGGTCGGTCGCTCGGTTGGTCCAATAGAACAACTTTTAGCATGAGTATAGAATCTATAGTTTTTATGTGTACATTTCATAATAATTCCTCGTGTAAATAAATAAGCCGTAGATTTAATAATAGGACAGAGAGCCTTCGTGTCATATAAATGCAAGCAGATAAGTCATTTATAGATGTGACTCTACCGAAAAAAGTCTTTTTTCTCTCTCAATTTTTTTGTCATCTTTCTCATTTCCTTCTCGCCATCCTCGACCTCCTCCTTGGAGTCTCCTCCTCTTTTCTCTCTATGTTGTCTCATTTCAACTCCCTAATTCTCTCTTCGATCCAGCTGGACATCACTTTTATACTATCATAATAATAATAATAATAATAAGTATTTTTTCGTTAAAAAGGCTGGCTTCATATTTTTTTCTATTTGAAGTGAGGATATATAGAAACAAGAAAAGGCAATGAGGGAACAACTCTGCGCTCAAGTGAGCAAAAAAGAAATGAGGTGTCAATTACTTACGACTATTCTTTTTTATTTCTCTGCTTCCCACACACAAAGTCGTCGCTATCAAACATTTTTTTGAGTTCATTGTTTTCTTGGGAATTTTCCCTTTTAATTTGGAATACTTAATTTACATACTCTAGAATTCATTATTATTTTCCAGGAAAAAATTTTCTGATTGATTGCATCATAACTTGCTATCGCTACCGTTTTGTTTGTCGAATTAGAGTGATCGTTACTTTTCCTTCCATTTTACGATCTTCACAATCCTGCTCCAAGGTTCCTATTCTACCATTATGTTTCCAGGAGATTCGAAAAAGTCACACAGCCGTAGTTTTTTTTAAGTCACGTTGATTGGCTCGACTTTCCTGGAGAACGATAATAAGGAAGCTAGAGGTCTTGAAACCTCACTTGTGCCATGTCATTCATTTTCTTCTGGAACAAAAGTATCCAAGCTGAAAGGGCGATAATGACCGAGACCCGTTACCGTCTTTTTTAGACTAAATCCCAACCAATATTTGTGGCTTAGGTCTTCTGCTCACTTGAAGTTTATTAAATTGGTCAGAATACATATTTGTTACTCCAGACGATATGTCCTGGGCAAGGAGAGTAGAGGTCATTGCACTCACAGCGTCAAGAGAGGTACAGTGATACGCTTGCATGTCCGTCACTTGGAAGACATTTCTCGCTGGACATTTGCATATCGATTTAAAAAGCCTTTGAAATTCTCAATCTATTAAAGCCAAGTCTAAAGTGGAAAGTAATGGACAGAGAGAGAGAAAGAGGATTTTGTACAGGTAAAACTGAAAAACATGAAGCCTTTGAAATGCCATAAGAATAGCTGCAAAACTCATTCTCGTAAAAAGTGTTTTAGAAATGAATTGTCTCCAGTTTTCATTGTCTCTCGAAAGAAATGTAGGGCTTCCCGTTTCTGGCAAAAAAAATGTATGAGCCATAGCACAGCTTTTTATTATTTCTCTCACTTTTTGTTCTCCAGGTGGAAATGCGATGAAATTAGAGCCTCCTCATTTACGGATAGAAGGTATGAGAATATTTATTGTATATGTACATATGTAATATTTGCATACATAGGTAGGTACACTTTCAGAAAAATGCGGTGTGTTAACAAAAATGTGCGTCAAAATGTTGCTATAGAGACTATGGCGTAGTGAAACATAGATGTCCTTCGCATTTTCACAATCATCATAAAACAAGTTTCCCATGCAATAATATCCTTTTCTTCATTAAAAACGAAATCGCCTTTTTTTCTATGGATGTCAATGGTCACATGCACGCTCAAAGTTGTAGCAATTAATTGCATCACGTTGACTAGTCTACAACATTGCATAAGATTATGTTTCGATTCGCTATTGTGGTGAAAATGAAGTTTCATTATCCGATCACATCACATCACTTCAGATCACAAAAACCCTGAATACCTCTCTGCCTGTCTGTCTGCCTTTCTCTGACTCAACTCAACACTAAAGCCTTAGGAATTCGTTCGTATCCTACAGCTTCTTTTATAAGAATTTATTACGCAAGGGAACGAGAGAAAGACGAAAAATTGTCATAAGCTAAGTCAGAAAAAGCAAAGCCACCTTTGTTGCTGTTGCTTGTGAGGTCAGTTACTCTTCAGGAAATGAATTTTTTTTTGATAATGTTAATGACACACAAAAAATACACCTTTTCTTCTCCTCAATGCCATGTCAATTCACTTAAGCTAAATATGTAATGTGCATTAGTAGCAAGGATACCGCAAATATAATCTAAGCTTTTCATGCGATTCACATCGTTCTTCAGGAAAAAAATCCTATTAACAGAAATAATTCTAAACATGCTGTCATCGTCATCAGCCAGCATTATACCAAAAAAAATATGCTTACCTAAATATTCTCGTATTTTTTTCTGTGATTAGCTGCAATAAAAAGATTAATTTATCTTGCTTCAAAAAACGCTTTTATTTCATTGGAATGTAGAAAATTGTTTTATTATTATGTTTTTTATAATTCGTTTTGCAAACAAGAACAAAAAAGGGTAATTGAATTGGGCTGTGTTGTGAGTCGTGAGTGTTTTTGTTGGGATACAAAATTGGAGAAATCGTTTGCGTCATGGATGTAGTAAGATAGATGAATAAACACAGCATTTTATATAGACTCTATGCATGCGATAAGGTTTCGCTGTAACAATTTTAAAAATTAATCTTGCCATTGCGTTATGAACTTTCCATTTTGAATGGATTATCAATAGAAACTTATATGACGGCAATCCTACCGTACCATGCTCATGTTCATGAAGCTGAAGCAATTAATTCATGAATATGGATTAATTAAGAAATTTCCCCTTGTTTATGTTAAGCACACAAATAAAATGAAATAATGTCATTTGGTGATGACGATGATGATGATTGTGATGACGATGATGCAATAAGTATAAAATACTAAGCTATACGTTTATTCATTTAGTTTAGTTTAGAGAGAAAGCGCTTTGTCTCTGGGGCAAGGCGAAACAATGCGATACCAAGACTATGACTGCGACTATGACAGTGACGCAACGGAAATTTTCCAGCGAAACGGGGATGAACGGTGATAACAAAGCAGCTCATAATTTATCAATTTATCAATAGCATCAAATTCAAATTTTAAAGTGAAGATAATGAGAAATAGTCAGGGATGGGTGATGGTAGGTAGTAGGCTTCGTCATGCACGCAAGCAAGAAAAAAAGCTTCATTAATTGCTCATAATATAATGCACGCTGCTGCTGCTCGTCGTTGGTACGTCTCTGACAGTAGAAAATTTTTGGCCGGATGCACCCGTTCAGGCGTAAAATATGCAAATATACACTCACTCTCTCATAAAAACATGGGATAACAGATACGCGCGCGCCTATATTGAAAGCAGTTGTTTAATTGCGATATCATGATGATAACGATACTAAAGTTTACTTTGTATGAAGGTAAGCGATAAAAACGCATAAAGGAACCTGCACAACTGGAAACACGTATTGAGCTGAGCTCCTGCTTCTTCGTTGGCTCCTCTAAACTAAAACAGCAACAACACATCTGCCAAGCGAAATGAATTACTAGTTGAACTACTAAGGTACCTCTACCACTATACCATACCAGTGGAAGCTCTTTTTTTCTCTACAAAAATTAATGTGTAAAAAGATATATAATTTCGACAAAAGCTACGGTATCCTACATTAATTCTCTTCCGTAGTTTTCGATGATACGCTTGCAGAGGACAGGTCCAAAAACTTCCATTTGAAACGGTTTTTGAAAATGATTGCGAAGCGATGATAATGACGGTAGGAGTTTTTGAGGGGGAATTAAAAGCACACAAAGATTTTGCTCAGGGTATTAATATGGCCATAATGAAATACCATTAAAGCTCTAAAACTCTGGTTACACTGGTATTACTACTACTACTTCTTCTACTCCTTCCCAGCATAATGCATCATCATCGCATGATGTGATTATTATTACGATGTATAGATAATCCAACAAAAACTAATAAGCAAATTTTATGAATATGGAAGGGATAAATTACTAAAATACTGCTATGTGTCGACCGGCGTGTGTGTGTCTGTGTTTCTGTGTGGACTCATTGTTTTATATTTTATAGAGAAATTCAACACAGCTCCTGCAAAGCCAGAGGAGGATGGATGGAATAGGAACTTTTTACGGGACTTTTAGGTGGTTTTCTGTATCTCAGCGAGGTGAAACCTACTTTGATACACATTAAAAACATCTTACATGGAAGATTGTACGTGTGCACCCATACATCCACGTTCTAATGCTTCCAACAACTACCAATACGGATGGATGTAAATGGATGCAAACGTAAATGTACTGTTTAACGACTAAAAACTGCAAATAAGATTGCATGCACAACGCTCACGAGGAAAGTAAGCTGGTGGTGGTGATGATGATGATGATGCCGCTGCTGCTGACGATGAGGATGATGACTAGAAGGAAGTCAAGTGAATGTAAACGAAATTTCTCCAGTAAAGTATTACAATAAAACCCTGATATATTTGACTTGCATGATGAGGATGTTCTAAATTAGAGGAAAGAGACACATAATAGCAAACGTCGGTCGGTCCACATCCACATCGCAAAATGTTCGACGCCCTCGCCAACAAACATGGCCATGTTATAGTCATGACCGGGGCTTAAAAATATCGGGGGATGGTGAAGCAACCTACATATGTACCTATCAGTAAAAGTGTACATTTTAAAACTCTATCTCGTAAGGATATTAATGTAAGTATTCTGACGTCCGCCGAGTTTTAAATTTTAATTGTTTTCTGCAAGGGAAAACTGAATGTCCTCTCAGTCAGTCCATGCGCGAGCAACATTCCTCTTGTTTTCTAAATTCTCATCTCCAGAAGAAAAAAAACAATATGAAATTATGAAGTATTACTGTGCTGGAATGGAAGTGGTGGTGGCAGAGGCAGCAGCAGCAGCAGCCAAGAGGATTTCGAAGCAGAGCCTTTCCTTAGCTACGGGGGAAAGCAGAAGAAGAAGAACACGACTCTCGACTACTGACTCAACTCTACCGACGTGGGCAAAAATATTTCCATGTTCTAATCTCATTAAGAACCATCATCCAATATCTTAAACTTCACGGTTATATTCAATTTATTATTCCTTTTCCATATAGGATCTCTCCACAGTCTGGCTGGCATATAGAGAAAATCTCACATTGTAAATTTTGCTTTGAACAGTTTTCGTCCTTGTAAAGTGACTCAAACTAATGACTAGTTTTTGAGCGTCTTGGTCTGCTCTCCAATCCAATACTATGTACTACTACGCGGAGGAGAAGTGAGGAAGAGACATGTTCGGCGGTCAGAGAAGGAGAAAGAGAGAGTGAGTGAGAGAGACTTGTTTTGATTGCTGATTACTAGCGATTGGATAGCATGGCTGTTATGAAAACGAACATTGAAAATGAAATGGCCTCTGTGTCGTCTTCTTTCTCGCTCCCCCTTTCCCTTCATTTCACTCCGCTTCAAATTTCCTTATTATTACCTCCTATATAATAGAAAAGTGTGCTTGATTCAGCAAAGTGTCTAGAAGGCAAAAATGAACTTTGTATGAATGAGCAAGAAAATAAGACTTTATAAAAGAAAGCCTTATAGTCATATGTATATGTAGCATTAGGAAGGACACGACGACTGACTCCCCTCTACAACTCTTGTTTCTCTCTCTCGCCTCGTCTTCTCTCCATACATACTTCGCTCATCTCATTTTATTTCATCTCATCCCAAAAACTGGCCAAACTTTCTAATTTCTACAGTTTCCCTAAAATTTATGTTCTCCTTCCTCCCAGCTCCCTTTTTAATGCTTCACAAGTGCTAAGCACAAAAATGTAGAGGGAATATCAGCTCTCTGTTTTTAATATGAATGCATAGTTTTCTTTAATATTCTATACGCTTTTTGTTTGTAACCCTCGCTGGTCGCTGGAAACAAAAAAATCTGTCGAGACCAAATTCACAATTACTCCGGTTTTGAGAGTGAGAACAAGTAAAATGTAGCATTATAAAAGCAATAGTAGTAGAAGTAGAAGTAGCAGTGCAGTTTTTCATCGTGGTTATGCTATAGTAATAGTAGTCAAGTCAGGCAAGAGCTTTTTCCCATGCTGACAAGAGAGAGAGAGAGAGAAAAGATGACTTGAACAACACTGTGCCATATAGCACCACCACCACCATCACCACCACATCCCATTGATTATTCCTCCTTGTTTCAACGCGAAATGACTTTCATGCATGTAATTTATGGCTAAACGTATCAAAGTCAGACTTTTCGCTACATTCATATGAGCATACATACTACATAGTTATTTTCCTCGTCTCCCTTTCCTCCTCACACTCATTCAAAATGTTGCATATTGATGAAAACACATAGAACTAGTTAGAAGTTTATTGATGCCGACGTGGCTTTCTACCCAAAAAAAAAATTTTCTACCATTAACGACTTTCGATCGCGACTGCGACCATTACATTTTACAGAGAGTCGAGCTAAAAAAATTGAAAGTGCACATGTATAATGTATATTATGCATAATCATTATCTCATATGGAGCGAGATAACGCTTATGCATCTATCATCTACCCATTTCGGGAGTCACGTGAGGATTGAAGTTAAAAAAATCATTTTCTCATTAAAAATATTATGCCATTTTCAAAATATCAAATCAACTTCCTTTCAGTGCCGGAGGGAACATGATTTCTCGAGGACAATTAAAAAACTTTCTGGTGATATCAGAATTACGGGGTAATTGGGAAGAGCATGCAGATATGTACATATTTGAATTTGCTTTTATAATATGCATAAAGTGATTCCATCAATAATGTGGGTATTGGGTATGTTTTTTTTGCGGTGGTGGTAATGCTAATCTCGGAAAAGTATTTTGGAAAATGGTGAAATAAAAAAGCTAATTGAATAAAAATAGTGGCGTCTACCCTCCTCTTTTTTGCTTCCACAATTTTCAATCTCCTTCCCGGAGATTGCAGAAAGTGCTGTGGGTAAATGAATTCGTATATTTTCATGTGAAACAGAGATACACACATATATAGAGGAAAAGGGAAGGAGAAAAAATATATTTTCAGTGAGAGTTCTTAGTCCTAGAATCATGCATGGTCTATCCTAGAAAAAAAACCTGAAGGTAGGTAGTCATCCTCATCCTAACTAACAATTCCTTTTCTACTTTTCTTTCTTTCTGTCTCCCTCACACTTCCTTACATTGATAGATAAGTTGGTTGATGAAAGTGAAAAGATTTACCTACTTCCCAGAGGCACAATAGAGCTAAAATGGAGCTATCCGCTTCACTAAACGATGATAACAATATATAAAATGGAAAGGCTCATGGCCGACATGGGAACAAGGAGAAACCAAAATTGTCTGTTACTAGCATCACTTGCTAGTATGAGGCCTTGATAGCTAGGACCACACACAATATAATAAGTATTCCACCTTTCTAAGCCTACATACTCCATCCAATAGCAACCTTACCTTCTTACTGAATCTTTTTTTATGGAAGATGAAAATAAAAGGAGTGTCGACCATTTAATGGCTCAAAGACACAGGTAAGATTCCTTTTTTTATGCACGTGAAAAAATAAATCCAAGAGTGATGTTGCCGTTTTCCAACCGTTTTATTCATCCATGTAAAAAAACGTTTCGATTGATGTATGATAGTATTTAGCAAAAGCACGCAGTTTTTCACGAGGCCCGTCTTTTTTTCAGAAATAAAAATCAAGTCAAATTCGTAGTAACATTGTATTCTTCTGAAGCCACCTACTACGTACTCTGGAAGGAAAAGGAAGAGCGTTATTTGGATGAAAGACATGAGCT
Organism: Seira ritae; assembly: GCA_027744415.1. Lineage (NCBI taxonomy): Eukaryota > Metazoa > Arthropoda > Collembola > Entomobryomorpha > Entomobryidae > Seira > Seira ritae. Next base: position 29,999 of record JAHZNI010003331.1, on the reverse strand, counting down.
TTCTCCACGCTACTCTTAAACTTGCTCTTTTCTCAATGTCAGTCTGTTGATGATGCTCATGATCATGATAGAAAAAATGCACATTCCCTGAGACTGACTCAGGAAAGAAGTATGGCAACATATCTAGATATATTATGTAGTGCATGCAAGTTTTTTCCTCTCGTGTAACAATGACTACCTATGTATGGCTTGAAAGACGTTGCCATTTTTTGCATGAGATTTTCAAATGTATTGTAGGAGGTAATTTTTTATCAGAAGTATGAATCTGGTAGCACACACCTATCTAATGATGAGGTACTTACTCCCTCTGTCTGTACTCCAAAAATTGTGAGGGAGTTTCATGGAAAGAGGATTTTTATAAAAATCAACAGCGAATTTGATATGAGTGGACTGGAATGTAAAAAAATAGAAGAATGCGGATAGGTAGTAGTGCATACTAGTAAGTAAGTAATAGATGCACTATTCATATGAAGACAAGACAAGACACAAAGTTAGCAATTTGTTAGATGTACATAATAGTAATCTTTTGGTTCGACATGTAATGTTCGCAACCGTCTATCTTTTTCATTCCTCCTCTTTTCTTCACTTGCGTTTTCTTTCCTCTTTATAAAGTACTACATACTGGTAAGCGTAGAGCGTATCTCTTTTTTTATTCGCGACCAGTTTCAATCTGGTATTTTTTTCTGTTGTATAAATTAGAGACACACAATTTTTTGTGCAGTCAGCTTCTATATTTCAAGTAAGAAAGGAGAGAGTTGACGACAAGTTAGAAAGTTAAAGTTGGAAAGTAAAGTGAAGGAAGAGCAGAAAAAAAGTTGAAATGAGCAATAGTTTTTTTTCTTCTCCTTCTCTTCTTTTTTGGTCGGCTACTTTTTTCTATACTCAATAACGTGCAAGCAAGCAATTCATATAAAGTGGAATGAATGTAGGAGAAATCAAAGTGGTTCACATATGTATAGTATTACTATGTACTTCACTATAACTTCCATAATATATTGTATCTAGATACTTACTACTTGCTTATTCTCCTGCTTACAATATCGAAGAAATCAAAGAGAGAGAAAAAACTTGGGGAAAATATGTTTGCCCATATTTCTTATTACGAAATAAGGTAAACTACTTGGACAATGGACTCTCTCTATAACAGCGTCGGGATATTACATTCTCTTACAATTATTAAAAGGTAGCCTCCAAAGTAAACTGAAAAATGATGCTGTGTGTATTATTTTTAAAGGCTGAAATAAGAGGCATTGAAGGAAACAATTGGTTATGCTGTCATAGGCTTAAAAGAAATTTGACTGCTATATCGATACCGAAATAGGAAGAGTTACACGGGTACATGTATTTCCAAGCAAAACCCTTTCTTTCTAACAAAATATCCATTCGAAGGAGGAGAACATGTTTAAGAAAACTCATTGAAAGTAGTAGACCTTTTTAGTTGCTTTTTCTCCTAATACAGTACCTAGTACTACTATTGTCGTGGAGAAAATTCTTATGAATTTTTACTCTTTCAAGAAAGTAGTGGAGAAGAGGCTTAGAGAAAGTAGAAAAATTACCGTGTCGTTTTTACATACCACTTGAGAAGCAAGCTCTTTTTTTACCTTCATTATATAGTAGATTGCGATTGAACCTTTGATACGAAACCCATTTCTAACGAAGTAGAAGTTGCTTCGTTTTTATTGGCGTCTTTTCTCTTTTCTTCATAATGCCAATGCAACGGTAAAAAGAAGCTATTTAGCCACATGAGCATTTATTGCTAGTAGTGCTACTGCTACTGCTGCCGCTACTACTACTCATTGCAAAAAAATACATGAGTGGAGAAGATCTTGTAATAAAAAAGACATTTTTTATCTCGGGGTTTTTGAATCATTTTACTGGGACTTTTGGAATGGGGCCATTTTAATAAAGTTGGTGAATTCTCTGTACCTCTACCCTATTAATCGTAAGCGAACTGCTTAAGTATTACTATTCGGACGAGATTGAAATTACGATATAAAAGGTATTGACGAGATAGGGTAATGGAGTTTATAAAAGAAAGTAGAGACACACTCACTTCCTAGTGACGTGCGACCATAAAAACCAGCAAGGTTGCATCTATGTACTCCATCTACACTTGCCCCAAGAGGATTGCATTTCCTTAGATCATCCCTCCTCATCCACCAAAGTACCCAAAAACGCAGACGGGATCAATGGCTCTAACTTTAGGATTGAATTTGATGAATTGCTGTGAAATCATGCAAAATTTTTTAATTGATCAATTTTCCTTTCGTGCTTTGCGCTTTTTCCCATAAATAATTTGGGGCAACATGTGTACTGCTCATTAAGTACGTGATGAATGTTATATTTCTTTTGAAAATGTTGCAGAAAGGTTTGTTGGCCACATTTATCATAGTGAGAACAAAAATAAACTCTTCAGTTCACAATCAGCTTGAACAAAAACCCTTTTCTATTGGAAACAGCGATAGGTAGGTAAGATAGTCTTCCTTACGCTTTCATAAAGACAAAGCCGCACCAGCCAAGCCAAGCCATAGAGAACGAGCGGTGTGCTTTCCTACCTCCTCACACACAGACGGCTTACAGCATGCTTACTATGTTTATTTTCGTGGGAGGACAAAAGAGATTTAGCTGTTTAAGCTGAGAGACTTTCATTTCGAGGAAAATAATCTCTGGGTAGAAACAAAACCCATCTCGCCAAAAGGATTTGGATGATGGGAAGAAGCATTATTTTTTTAGCTAATGTCAAAATGGAATTAGAAGTAGACAATGACCTGACGAAGGCTTCACTCATTTCCTCTCTAATTTATGCTTTTGCATCAAATATATCTTTACTTGGAAAAATTAAAGAAAAAATTTCTTCTGAAGTGCAGTGAAAACAAGAAAGCCAGACCAGAAGACCAGGGGAAGCAAGGCTTAAAGCCAACCACCATCCATGTATGTTAAGATTAGCATGCCACTTTGCATCTCAATTTATCTCGACTGCTCGTTCCACTTACTGCATAAAATGCGCTGCTGCTGCTTCTCCTCCGCACAACATAACACCAACAACACCGCCGCACCAGCTTTAGAAACGATAAGGAGGGAGATAATGAAAGGATTTAAAAGGACATGGAATTGGGGACCATTTGTAAAAATCCATAACCACGAGACGATCAGACGTCAAAAAAATTATTATTTTTTTCTTCTGTGCTTTGTTAGGAAAAAAGGAGAGCAGCATTATTATATCCGAGAATACCTACCATGTAAAAAGTGTAGTTTTTGGTGCCATTTTTTGTTTCTTTCCTACTCACTTCGGCTCCTCATGCATCAGGAGAAAGGGAAAAGAGCCTTCTTTGCAGTTCTTCTTCTTCGTCTTCTTCCCAAGAGTTTGATTTGCCACCATGCACCACTCTTCTGAGTGGTTCTGAGAGAGTATGAGTGTGATGTGACGGAGAAATTTTTTTCCCTTGTTGTATTTTTTCTCGTTATTACTTTTATCAATATTCGAGAAGTTTCTGCCCTCCTGATGTTGACGCTACATCACATCGAAAATAAAGAAGAGAGAGAGAGAGAGAAAACTCTAAGCTTGCATTAGAACTTTTATTTTTTTGGATGAACCTTTTTCCTCTTCTCTCTCTTAATCTATATAATATGTAGCCAGTTCAATATAATATGTTGAAGGATGAGACGCTATTATTACATTTGTAGTGTTTCTGCTTGTGACGCTTTTCCCCAATGCAATGCACAGTGTATTCCACCATTATTAACATTATCATCGTCCTCGTCGTCGTTGTCCTCGTCATCTTCGTCATATTTTTTCCTTCTTTTTTTCTCTTGCAGCAGCACTCTGTGATGCCGAATAGGGAATGATGATTACTTCTTGGAAAGCAAGCAAAAGTATTTAGTAGACATTGAAATAGTGTCAATAACAAAAATAAAAATGAAGAAAGAAAAAAATATACATTGACATAAGGAGACTTTCGTATTAGTAGACGAGACGAAAGTATAAGCTAAAGAGAGAGAGAGAGATGACATGAGAGAGAGAAAAAAACTTCAAATGAAAATAAAGGATGGAAAGGAGCACGTACGTTGCAGAGATCACAAACGATCTATAAATCCTTTTCATCGTAGGTATGTATGTATATGGAAAATAAAAGTGTTTATATCAGAAAAGAAAACTTGACAGTATTTCACAGCACTTTTTTTTCTCTTCGACTCTTTTCCCTTCATTTGACCAAAGCCTAATCTTCGAAAAGTGAGAGAGAGAGAGAGAAAGGGAAAAAAGGAAAAGAAAAAAATGAGAGCTAGGAAAAAATGATGTATGTCCAACTAATATTATTATTTCACAGGAGTTTTTGGCTGACGAGTTTGGAAAGTATTGAGAGATGAGAATGAGTGGAAGTTGTTTGAGTGTTGGACGGCTATGAAAGCCAGTTCATCAGTCTTTTTTTCACATTAATACTCATAATTATATATAAATGCATATATGAATGTATGTAAGTCTGCTATTCAGTCTTGTAAAGGTAGTTTTTAAGGAATAGCTATAATGTGCTCAGGAAATTGCGATAAATTTTCATTTCTCAGAAGTGTTTATGCGCGGGGGGATGGAGTACATTTGGTTGAACTGACTCATTCTGGAGAGCATGTACTTATGTAATGCATACATGGATGCATGTACCTTATAAAGCTTTCATCAGCTCCAATTTGAAGTTCACATGTGAATAAAAGTTGAATTATTTTAAGTTTTGGCATACATACTTGATACCATTAATTAAATACGTTTTCGAAAAAAAACCCCAGCGCTTAAACGGCAATTCTCACATTATTTTGTTGAAAGTAGCGATAGGGAAGTGACGTGGCATGAAATTTAATAAGGCGGAGGTGGACATGAGAAAGAAGGGCTACAGTGCAATGTAAACAAGGAAAGCTAGATCTTGTCGTACGTAAGGAGCCACTATCTATCTCTCCCTCTCTCCTGCCTTTTCTAAGATGTTGGAAATGTTTGTGCTTGTGCTATATGTACTACTACGGCGGATTGAAACAAAAAAAATAAATTGAGGAGGTAGGCACTACTATGTCCACTCTCTCTGAGTAAGTGAGTTAGTTTTCCTCGCCAGAGACTCAATCTGAGTCGAGTCGAGTCAGAGGAAAGCTTAAAATACAACCTAGCGGGAAGAATAAAGGGAAGGTTTGACAATGACGATCAAACAGAAAGCTTTTTTTCATGATTTTGACTACTTGTGGTTTTGCTTAAGTTTTTAGAATAAAACGTTATAGTTTTTCAGGGTTTGCTTTGGTTGTTGCCGCCTAACACACATACATACATGCATGCACACTTACATACATACGAAGCACTGAGAAAGGGAAGAAAAGTTCGTGATATTATATAAAGGCACCAGAAAATTTTCTATCCTTTTTAACTGACTCCATGTCTGTCTTCTCGCTCTTTCACTCTCTCCTCCTCGATATTAGCGTTCACAATATAAAGTTAGAAAGCGGTTTTTGGCGAGAGCAGCAGCAGCAACAGAAAAGACGAAAAAGAGAAAGAGCACTAAGTCCAGCTGTCCATATCAAAATATCTTCCTTATCGATTTTCCCCCTTCGTTCAACTCAACTTGAATTCCCTTCTGATGAATAATCTCCGCCTCTCAGTTTTTTTCTTCATATTCTCATTACTATTGACTGACTTCACATCGATTCTCCAATCTAATTCCGGAAAAAAAGTTGCTCATTCAATAAAGTAGACGGAGATAAGTACATACATATACACCTTATGTGAGATTTTGATTGCGATTTTTCCTCTTTTAGACCTAGTGTGTACATAAAAAACGTGACGTAGTCAGGGATTGCTTTAAGGATAATGTGATGAAACATAAAAAGAGTGTAAAATACCTGCACAGACATCTCCAAGGATTTTGATGATCCTCCTCATTCAAAATAATTTACACTGTAAAAGTATTGGGGAAACTTGATACGGTTTCCCAGGTTCAATAAAAAATGGAAAGAATTTTCATCATATCAAATGCTTTATTCAACACGAGGTATTTTTCCCAGATTTAAAAAAAATGAAGCACGTTCAGAGAGAAAAGACAAAGCATTAGAAGCATGCATAACTTTTGCGGTCGTTGTGCGTAGTGCCTGTAAAGTTTACAGTATTTCATTGACAAAACCTCTTTTCATTCATCGTAACAATAAACGATTGAAATCTATACAAAAAAAAGTTCTTTAACAGAAGCTGGAATTCATTGAAATCGCGCAATAAGCTCGGCTTCTGATTCTGGAGGTACGTGGAACGAGGACTGTATTGATGATATTGCAGCAAAAGTGAAAGAAAAAAAATTTACCCTATCCAATTTTTTTCTTTCCTCTTACTTTGCTACAGCCGTTTTTTTACAATAAAATGCGAGGTGTAGAAAACAATGTTGGTTTTCGATGTTTGAAACAAGCGCAAAATGTTACCCTGATATTTCTGAATATATTGCTTTTCCTGATAACATAACACAACACACACACTATGTATTTATTTTTGCATTTTCTTCCCAATAAGGAAACGAGTAAGAAAAATATATTTTCACTCAACCTTATTTTTAGACTTTGCGGAAAAATTTAGCACGATTTTCTGTCGTTACTTAAGTATTTTTATCGTCGTCTCGTATTTTTAGAGGAGGAATTTTGAGAAATAATAATGCAATAAGGACAGTAATGGTAATATTTATGCATATTCACGTCTCTCAAATTCTCGTCTTTCATGCGCCTCTTGTTTTAGAAAATGAATTGTACCTGGTCAGATGCTTTGTCTGAGCTTTCATTTTATGCATTCTTCATAAAAAAATACAGAGACATGAGTCAACCTCGTTTGATTTTTTTTACTTTCCCTGAGCTAAAAATATGAAAGGGTTCATTTTATGTCATGCAGAACTCTATGGGGAATGAAAGGTATGAAAATGGAATTAAATAGTTTTTTTTTGTCCCAAGAACGCAGTTCTTTTTTTGGTTATATTGTAGCCATTGATTTTGTGCATAATAATTTTTTGGCAGGTGTAGTCTAAAAATAATGAACAAAAATTAAGGTGCACTAGGAGGATTTAAACTCCGTGGAATTTCCTTGACGTCAAAGTAAAGTAGTGATGTGATGTGATTGTTGATTCCCACTCACCTCTTGAAAATACCGACGACATTACAAGCCAATAATATAAGTCTGTCAAGCTTATTTTCATCATCAGACAGATTAGATAGAATTAGTGGGAAAAAATAAAACATGAGTTCACTCCACAATGTGACATGGTTGGATGAGTGTGCTTTCACGCCATTTTCAAGTACTCGGTAACACTTACCTTTCCATTTTAACTATCTCTTGAGAGCATACACGAGTACAAACATGACATGACCGGCTTCTTGGGAAACAACAACGTAAGAACGTTTCAAGCACATGTACTTTGTTTACATCCATATATAGACGCCTACATTTTTCCCCCTCTACCTACGCAATAGAATAGTACAGAAGAAGTTAGCAGTCCCATTCACAGAATGTACCATCACGCGTAGAAAGAAAGCTATCGTATTTGACGAAAGAGTGCACAGCGAATACAAATTGTGCTCGCATAGCGCCCAGAATAGGCCAGGTTTCCCTATTTCTCTTTGTACTACATACTCCTTTTCTTTCTTACATGAACAAGCACAATAAATGACGGAAGAAAGAGTAATTCTCAACATGAATTGAAGTAAAAACTGTGCAAAGTGGTATTATACTTTTTTAATGTGTGAAGTAAGTGCCCCAAGGCTTTATTTCATGCTCACACTCTGGACATTTTCGCACGCTCTCCACACACTGTATAAAAAAATCTCGGCTTTTGTTGATTACATACACTAAAGTGTGAAGTGATTTATTTGAAATAGGGACTAATGATATTTTTTAAAAGCGATGCATTTCTATTTTAAGAAATTTGTAAATAAATAAAAGATAATAAGAATGAAAACGTTTGATCTGAGGCGTTTTGTTTTTTCATTTCATGTACATGTATGTAGTTATTGGAGTCATTGTGATGTAAAAATATACAAAATGAAATTTGCTAATGGACATGTCTCATGAAAAACGAGGAAAGGAGACACGTTCTCTCAAATCAGATAAAATCTAATAAACGCTGATTCCCGAGCAGACATTTCTCTGAAAGTAAACACATATTTAATTATATTCCTCTCGCTAATATACATACAAACATAAAAGCTTGTATAGTGCCTGGCTTGGTTGCATTGTATGCATATTTTTATATCATGAATGAGGCAACGAAATTTTGCTACCCAGCCCATGTTATTAATTGTCGAATGAAATCACGTGCAAAATGAATGGACTTTCAACTCATGACAGAATGCAATATTTTCCACGGCGATAAAATAGTAATTACGACGTGCACATATTGGGAAGAGATGATGACCAAGCGAAACATTTCTCAATCTGAAAAGAAAGCATACCTTTCTAGTTTCATGGATAAAGCTAAAAATTCACCTTTTAAAGCCTCTCTCTCTCTCTCTCTTCCTCTCCAGCATTCTCTCTTTTCCCTCATTGCTCTGGCTCTAATGGTTCCCTTTCGAAAATAACAAGAAAGGCTAAGAAGAAGAAAAAGTATTATGCAAAGCGAAAACATCGCTGTGGACTGAACTGAACTGAATAGAAACTGAGTGAATGTTGTTCTTCCAAGTTTTACATTTTCCATTTCTTCCAAATGCTTCCAAAGCCAATGCTTCCACTCAAAGAACGAAACGGTTAGGTTTAGGTTGCGTTGCGTTTTGCTTGTCGAGAAAACATATCGTAATAAAGCATTACATGTATTTCCTATGAATAATTCCGATCCATTTTAAATAACAACATAATATGGGCTGGGCACCACGGCAAAACAAATGAGTCAGTCACCGCACACACCACACCACCTCCTACTCATTATATTACACGTACCTAAATAACCCAGCATTTTGTCGCTTACTTATTGTTACTACTACTTTCTCCTTTGCATTATGCATTGCATTGTTGTATAATAAAATTGTTTTCATATATTTCCACCTCTCTACATCATCATCATCAGCAGTAGCAACAGCAACATGCTCTTCCTTTCAGTTCCAATGCATGCATTATATTTTTTTATATTAATGTCGTGTCTAACTCTCCTATCTGTCCTAGACTTTTTTTATCCTCGCTGATGTGAAACAAGGAGGAAGGCGACTTCATTTCACAACAACACAACGCCATTCAAACTATCGTATCGTATCTTGCAGTAAAAGAATTATGAAGGAAATTGCCTTTATTATTTCCTTCAAATTTTCTATTTCGACCTTACCTTCGAGCTCAATCTATTCGTTCCGTTGCACAATGCAGATTACGTGTAGGTAATACATACAAAAAAATAATATACATTTTGTATTTTTAGTTTTAGCTCCTCGTCGTCGGTGTGATCGTGCTAGATTACAAGGGAAGAAGCGCCATATTATAGCTCATTTATATGATTTTGAAAGGGAAAATGCGAGCATGTTCGCAGTCAATTTGAGAAGTTATGAATAAAAAGTTTGTTTGGAGAAGGAGAGCATTCATTGCATTCTCAGTTACAGTACATAGATATAAACTATAACAACAAAACATAGCACACGATGAATTCTTCGTACGTGTTATACAGCTTTCCTTCACTTTTACTTCGTAAAATGCCAACTTTAACTAGTCCCTCCTAGTATCGTATCGTGTCGAAACGAGAGGAAAAAAAGAGTGCTAAAAATACTGCTGTAAAACCTAATACACTTCATTTTACTCTAATAGAAACGTAAAAAAATATTGTAGGTTTTTCACAGTAGATTTTACATGTGAACTCTTTTGTTAGCTCTTTTTCCTTCTTCCCCTTTTATACGCGAGTTAAGGGAGATTGGAAAAGAAGATTTGGATAAAAAACACATTTAAGCCTTAAACATACATTGCAATATGTTCAAAAATTACTTTCACCTCCTCCTCCTCCTGCTCTTCCAAACTGAAACGAACAAGCGTTTTACTCTCTCTCTCTTTGCTTATTGTACTCTCTCCCCGGCAATAACTTGATTCATTCAACTCATCTCATCTTATAAAACTTACAGTTTCATTGTTACAGTCCCATCACATCCTATCAGCATTATAAAGGTTGAGACGGAATGATCACGTTTATCTCATGCTTTTTACGAGGATATTATGTTCGCATGCATAAATCAATATGCGATGTGATCCTATTCCAAATTAAAATGATGCATACTTTTAACGAGGATCTTGTATGTGTATTAGCGTTACGTTATCATTATCATGAACTATTTTTGGTTGGCACTTTAAACAAACGATCTAAAATCTCGAGGATTTTCTGTGTTGGGAATAACGTCAACGGAAGAAGGAAAGCAAATTATTTCAAGCTCTTTTCTTAAAAGTAGATATGTCAATGCTCTCTGAATCATTTTAAAAATAAATGCAAATGTCTTCCCCAAGGCTTCTTTAATATGCAATTCCACGGTTAGACAATTCGTTAGCTTTATTGGTTTCGTAGTGAGAGAGAGAGGCCTCTTTCAGAAGATTATGCCGACGACGAAGGAATGATACTTTGTAAAAAGGAAATATTTGTTGAGCAGTCAGTTACATGTTGTGGGTGTATGCAATCATTACGGATTATTATAACTGTCTACTGATAATGTGAATTGGTTTCTATTTATGATGCAAATTATGTATGTACATATGTGTTAAAATTAAGAGTCGGTTGTATAAAGTCCACTTATTCTTCAATTTAGTGCTTTTGTACTGCTAATTTTATTTGTTTCAAGGACAATTTATTTTTGTAACAATCCGACGTAAATTCAGTCAGGATTACGTCACTTCGTGCTAAATAAGATGCGAGTCATTACAGAGAATGCAGTCTCCTCTTACGTAAGCAATTCATATAAATTGACCTGAGTTAGATAAAGGATATTATCGTATTGGCTTCAAAGCATGAGTATTTATGCATATAAATTGGTAGAAAGAAATAGGCTGAGTGAGGCAAATCCGAACCAAATCCATATACACTCGAAATGAAATCGGTGTGTTATGCATTGTATGCGCACATTCCAATTCCTACCATTGGAGAATTCTTTTCCCATGCATTTTTATTCTCATATAAAACTTTTTCTACCGGGGAAAGGAGACATAAAAATATTATTAATACTGCTTATTTCATTTAAATCAAAATAAAAATAGTTTTTTTACAAGTACAATGGAAACTCATGATATACATACGTTGCAGCAATGTTGCTCCGAATTTTTTAGCATGTTAGCTTCCGACACTGTTTCCTTTCGCACTGCAGGGCGCATGAAATAGATTCAATAATACTGTCGCATTTACTCATATTTTCTTGTAAAAAAATTTTTTTGCCATGAAATAACGTACCAATTTTATTTTCATGAGTGAATGGAGTAAAATCCGAAGAATATGAACCTACCTACCAAAGCCCATCATTTCAGCCATGGTAAATAAAAAAGAGAAAAACCAATGCATATGAAAATATACCAATGCAAGCTTCGATTTCATTTTTTCGAGGAGAGTTGAATACTCCTTCTATATCCCTATACATATGTATGATTATTCCGTGCATTATTTTAATCAAAGTAGTTTCATTCCGATGGCTGATTATGAAGGAGTTGAGTACGTTGAATCCAGGTGTTATCAAAATAGAGAAAAAAATGCCGAACCTAAAAATTGTTATAGATATGAGCTTACTTTGATGCTTGGTACTAAGTATGTAAACCTTTCCTTACTAATAGGATAGGATTGTTGTCTTTGCTTTCCTCCTATCTTTGCAGATCTGATAAAGGAATATTATTGCGGGATGCTCAAGAGGGTGGGGAAAATTTTCATTTCATTATTTATTGTATCTTTTTAATCGTACTAGACTTCCACAGGAAAAATGTGGAAATGCATTTAAAGGAATCGTTGGTCTGTTCTGCTCTACAGCGATAGAAACAACCAACTGCTTTGTATCTTTTGCTCTCTACCGCTTTCCTTTGTTGCCTTCCATGGTTTTTTCATGTTTTTAGTCACAAGCTTCGTGGAAAATGATATTAAGTTATCTGGCATTTGCCTACTCACCTATGTGGATATACATACCTATTCCTATTGAGTTGGTGTATGCGTTATTAGGTACATATGTATATTGTTTTAGAAAAGCTCAGGTTCAAAAACGGAAGCAGAGATCAAGCATGATGTTTAATATATTGTGTAGTTTTAGTTGATATGCATAAATAAGACGAGGAAACGGTTTTGTCAACCGATGTTTTGTATTGATCGACTCTTTTAACATTTTAAGCTTATTACGCCTTGCAGTAGCAGTCGTTGTTTCGTTCACTTCTAAAATATACTTGTATGGTGTTGCATAATGCATGAATCCTTGTATTAGACTGTTTTTCTGCATTTTGAGGAGAAAGTATGAGTACAAGACGCGTACGCTCTCGGTATTGGGAGAAAGTCGGAGATTAATTTAAGGTTTAAAATACAATTTTAATCATCCTCGGGAAGACATTTTGATGCTCATAAGTTAAAAGCCTTCTTTGCTAAAACAATTTTGAGAATAATCAGCCATATTATATTACTTTAGTCTAAGTCGTAGTCGTTTACAGACTTAAGTAGTTATTCTTAACAGTGCGCCATTTTCCATTAAACTTAAAAACTTGTTGTTTTGGAAAGAGCGAGATAAAAAAAAACTTTGGAAATAAAACATGATCATGATTTCACAGGAGATTGGTAATAGTAGGAGCCATGTATTTATAAATATGCATCTGCAGTCATTCCCGTTGACAAGTATTATGTTGTGCAAAGGAGGTTCTCCTCAAACTACGAAAATAACAAGGAAGAAACAAAGCCACAATACCTCTACTTTTTCATTGACAAAAAAATTACTTAAAGTAATTTAGTAGGCATATAGCTTTCAGAAAACATTTGTAGTCATTTTACTGTTGCTTTTCTCTTGTGTAAAAAAGTTAGAACTTGAGACTATATTTTTTATTTGTGCATATAAGTTTTTTCCAACAACAACAACTCCACTTTTGAGAAAAAAAATATTAAAAAAGTTGAGTCAAAACATTGTCATAAATATTAAAGAATTCTTTTTTAAGTAAGAAGAATATGAGATTTTTTATCTACCATTTTTATGCACGGAAGCCATGCTAAAAAACAAGGATGCAAACGCTTTCTCATGAATTGGATTGCCTTAAATGACTTAAATTTCTCCATGTACATCAGTATTTTCATGAGCCGTTCGTGATGGGAATGACACATCATATCGCGGGGTGAAACAAACTCCATGACCGCTCTCACACGACGAGACGAGACAAGGCACACGGTGAACAAGAGAGACTATAGGAGCTCATAAAAATCATCTTTTGAATATTCCTGGAAATCTCATCCCATTTTTATTTCGTGGAAAAGCTCATTTATTGAGCGGAAGGCAGGAAATTCCATAACTGCTAATGCATGTCTTTGTATCATGCACACGTTTTAGCACTTTAAATACACTACACTATTGAAGCATCCACCACACAACACGTTAATGCTTATTTTTTTTCCTTAAAGGATCAATCATTTTATATTCGCTTATATAAATTTATGTATTCCATGTAAAATGCACACGATTTTGATGATGAACAGCGAAAATATTCGAGGTAAACGTGTTTCCCATTAAACCTTATTTTGTCCTGAAAATCCGACATGAAAAACAAGTTTGAATTGAAGCAAAAATGCTACTGCTGCCATTCCACGATATCATTTTTATCACAAATGACGTATACCTAACGAATGTCGTGGCGCATTTTCAAACATTTTGTACTACCTTATCGCGAGCAAGTTTAACGTAACAACGGTTTACGGCATTCAGGAGCCTTTTCAACGTAAAATCGGGCATGAATGATTGAGGAGAGAATGTAAAGCCAAACCCTGACAAAATACTGTGAAGAGTAATAGGTGATACTCTGTGCAGAATTCAAATTCGGAAGGAGATGATCCTTTTTAAATAATAAATATATATGTCGTCATTCCCTTTCTCTCCCAGTTCCATCATCATCGTCGTGTGTTTTACCTATTCTATTCGCACCCACCAAAGCGCTACGGGCCTATTAGGATTTGGTATGGCACTTTTCACTCGTCTAGAGAGGATTCGTATTTTAAAGCATCATCAAAGTGACACGTTACAAACAAAAAAAAATTTGTGATAGAGCGATAACGATGATGATGACGACGACGACAATGTCGATGAAAATAGATAATCCAATCATAAATGCTAATTTAGATGGAGCACAATGAGCCAGAGATAAAAGTGTTTCGTAAAAATAATGCATACCATTACTACACACGTCGCCCACAAAAAAACTCTCGAACCTATTGGATTGGAGTTGAATCTCATTAGAATAATGTAGTTCATAAAATTTTAATTAGAAGAGAAAAACAGACACAGATGTTAATTTGTGTGTAGCCTGAATTAGCTGTGAAAATTACATGTGGCATTAATTCAACGGAAATTCCTTTGTTTTTAGATTTTCATGAAAATATATTAGTGTAGTAGGGAGAGAGAAAGAGACATTAGAATTAGAAAATAATAATGGATTCAGCTCAGCTCAACCCGTTGAACAATTGTGCTAGAATAGAATTACTAAAACTTTGTTTTATTTTTTTTGTCCATTGGATTCACCAACCATCACTATCACCTCCACCTCCCATTTTTTTCAGAACACGACGAAAATGAAATGCAATGGAATGACATAGCATTATTACTGCGTTTTGTGCTAATCAAAATGAAAACGTTCAATTGTTTCCGAGCCCGACCAGACCAGAGGTGCCGCAAAGCGTAATAATCATCGAATCGACTCTACATTAATGTAAAGGAATGCATAATATTTATAAATTATCCCTCTTCGAGTTTTATATTTTTCAATGCTTTATGCCATGCCACAACAACAAAGCTTTCAAAACTCAATCCCATTGAACACTTGTCAGAATAAATTTTGTTGGCGGATTAAATATTCATTGTTAAAATTAATTTGCTCAGTAAACAGCTAATTATCATGCGGCAATGGCAATAAAAAATTTTCTCCACAGTTGTATGATAATGTTTTTTCAATATGACAATGTTAAGTATATTCGCCAAAATGACAGGATTCATTTTCATGCATTTCATGAGCTTTGTTAGATATTTTTTTTAGCTTACTCTTATTTTGGAGTGATGATGAAGACGCCACCTGTCATGGAGAAAGTGAAGCGTTCACAAGAATCATTCTGTATGCCTGCTTTTGCTCACCTGCACCAGGTGGATTATTAGCTGATGGCTGATGATTCATAAAATGACTTCATGGTCAGTATTATCAGTGTAAGTAGTGGTATTACAAATGGTATTGGCATTGCATTGGTATTGTGTGTGTGATGTGGTAATGCATTTTTAAGGGGAAAAGATACACTCAGCCCAAATTTTTTTTCAGCCTGCTGTTTTTTCAGTTGAGGTGTTAGTTGGCACTCGCATTTTTTTGCAATCTCAGTCAAGTCAAAGTCGCAGCGGAACAGGCAGTACGATATTATAATATATTTTCATTTAAATTTTTCCCCGTACTGAATGTGTCATTTTCCTGACGCTAATCAGTGCTTTTTTATGTTTGTACACGTATCATACAAGTTGAAGAATAAGAGTGTGACGTATTTAAATTTCTGAAGCTATTCCAGTACAACGATATATAAATTAACGGCAGTTTTCTTTATTTCCTTAGCCATACTTCCAAATTGATTTTTGCAGCAGCAGGTGACACGTCACTAGAGAAGTGACAGGAAGGATGGGTTTGACACTCTCCAGTGTGCTTTCTCGCCTCTTTGGCAAGAAACAAATGAGAATTCTGATGGGTAAGTAGGAATGATAAGTGTCAGGTGTGGTTTCTCTAAATCCTAGACGTTTGTTGCAAATGTTTCGTGATGAAATATGGTGATTAGATGGGACTAATGGTTCATGGTGATTATTGACCTAATTTTGAAATTACAGTTGGACTCGACGCAGCTGGAAAGACCACGATTTTGTACAAGTTCAAGCTGGGCGAAATCGTAACAACTATTCCAACAATTGGTATGCTATTCTAATTCTCCTGTTGTGTGACTTGATTCAGCATTTAATTTATTTTATTGGACATTATATAACTTAACATCTGTTTTTGGGAACTGTGCCATCCGCAGGTTTTAATGTTGAGACAGTCGAGTACAAAAACATTTGTTTTACTGTGTGGGACGTTGGTGGCCAAGATAAGATTCGACCATTGTGGCGTCATTACTTCCAGAATACGCAGGGCCTAATTTTCGTCGTCGACTCTAACGATCGCGAGCGTATCGGGGAAGCTCAAGAGGAGTTACAGAAAATGGTACTAGTGCTACTAATCATTGCATGATTAGCCAGCCTGTTATGTTATAGCTTCAGGTTTTATTAACTGTATTTAATTGATTTTTAAATTACGCATTCATTTTTCTTCCAGTTGCAAGAGGATGAACTACGGGATGCTGTATTACTAGTCTTTGCAAACAAACAGGATCTCCCGAATGCTATGAATGCAGCAGAGTTGACTGACAAATTAGGTCTTCATGGGCTTCGAAACCGCCGAGTAAATTCAATTTTTCTATTATTTTCCTTAAGACTGACTTGGGTTTGGCCAACGATTTGTGAAGTCGATGTGGACTTGTAGATTACTCATATTGTTGCAATATTTTAATTTCCAGTGGTACATCCAAGCAACTTGCGCAACACAAGGACATGGACTTTACGAAGGGCTCGACTGGCTTTCAAATGAACTGGCTAAGAAATAATTTGAACCGGGGTACAGTTTATTTAATGAATTTTAAAAATCCTAAGTGTACAGTAATAAATCGAGATAAGAACATTGAATTTTTTCCAGTAACCAGTTTTTAAGAAAGAAAGAAAAAAAATGAAAATGCTAAAAACGTTTTTTAAAGTGCTGTATGGAAACAATCCATTAATAAAAACCCATTTTCAACGTTTTTTGTAGAAACTACAATAAAATTAAAATAAATACTACAACAACAACTACTATAATTACTATTTGTAATGATTGATCTGTGAGTTTTTGGTATGGTAGTAAGATTGTTTCCTTTTTATGTATGATGAATGAGCATGTTAATTTTCTACGCAAACAATGTTATTGTATTATTATGCATCATTATTTTAAAAAATCGAACGACCGAGAAGAGGATAATATGGGAAACGTCGTAAGTAAAAAACAGATTTAAAGCTATTATGATTATTATCATTCCTAGTGTACCATAAGTCATTTTTCACGTTGCAACAGATTTAAAATACGGAAATGAAATAAATGTATTATATGTAAACGTCTGGAAGGAACCTAACCGTTGTTGTTGTTTTACATGTCTTTTATTAAAACACACGATACAATTACCGTTAACATTATCATGATTTATCTCAACGCTGAGTTGACAACCTTGGCATTATTTTTTTTCTTTCAGATTTACAATTACAATTACAAAAACAGTGGAAAAGAGAATTTATAATGAATGTTCATAAGGTGGAGTTTTTTCACAGGAGAATGAGAATGAAGCAACGATCACTTCTTGCCGGATTTCTTGATACCGCCACCAACTGAAAAAGAAACGAAGAAGGATAATAACAAGTAATCATGTCTTCAAAGATTTTAACAATCGAATGGGATATGAATGGCATTTCTATGCTTTGGTTCATACCCAAGGGCCCCTTTTGTGCAGCCTTTGCCTTCATAGCCTCCAACTGTTTCTGCTCCTCCTTCTTCTTCTGCATCAGGGCCTTGTCGTCCTAGAAAAGAAAAAGTCTAAAAGTTACGATCTTGAAGAACAATAAATAATTAAAATTTGATAGTTTTTCAGAAAATTTTAGACATAAGATGGCCAAATTAATAAGAAACTGAAATCAGAGAGAAACTAATTTGGTCACTTACATCATCCAGCTCCTTGTTGTCCTTCTTGGGAGCCTTTAAAGGCTTTTTCTTGCCTCCTGAAAACAATATAAATGTAATTTAGCTCACTAAGCACTGATTAATTAGTAAAAAGGAAACTTAATTGGTGTAATGCATTTAAGAGTGTTTCAACAGTCATTTAATTATGACTGGCCTCTAAAAACACTTAAATAAAGTTTATTTGATTTGATTAATTACAAAAAGGAAACATATTATTTTCGAACTTCTCACCTTCGCGACCAGACATCCCGACAAACTAACCTTTACAAAGGTTTCCAATTAAATCACAAGTATTTTACAATTGAGATTTGGAATAGTTGCCGAATTTTTCCTCGGGGAATAGGAAAAAATCACTGGAGATTACACCAATTTATAATTTCGCCCACTCACTTGCACACCACAAAACTGTGCAATGTTATTATTACCAGGACCATAGGACTATTATGGTTGCTGGAATTGCAACTCAGAACCGATAGACAAAAAAATGTTTTTCTTTTGAAATATTCAGACAGAGGAGAAGTTGCCGGTTATCAGGTGAGAAAAGCTGGAAGAAGTTTTCAATATTTTCAGCAGATGTCGCAGCCTTCCTGGAAAAGATGTAGGCATAAACAAAGGCCAAATTAATGCTGGAAGTAAATAGGATTTTGCATAATAAGCATTAGTAGTAAGTACTAAAGCAAGGTACTTGACATGCCAGAAAAGCTAAAATGAACAAAGGGCTAAAAAGCTACAGGATTATGTAGCCGGATTCGTTTTTTCACGCTGCTCCGGCCGGATGAATGATGTGATGTGCTGAGAGAAAAAGAAAGTTTACCATGGAGATAATTAATACATTAGAAATTGTTAATTAATTAATTAATATAATAATTAATTAATAGCAATGATAAATTAAACAGTTAAACTGGATGGTTTGTAAGCCCTGTAATAAGTGAATTTGGGTGAAAGAGTGTGAATTTATTATTTATTTATTTATTTATTAATATGAATTTAGTCTAGCACAATTTTTCTAGCACAACCTGATAATAATAATATCTAATTTAAACAATCTAGCAAATTATGACCATAACCTTATAAATGTACAAGATAATAAATTAAATGATTTAGCTGCAACTCTGCAACAATGTTTCATTTAAATGTGCATTAAATTCTCTCGAAATCTGGACAGAAAATATTAAAACACACTCTTTCTTACTATTTACGAAAGACGTTTTCTCTGCGAAATATGTAATTGTTAATTATATATTTACCTAATGACGAAAAATTTTCAATTATGAATTGAGTTTACTTTTGACTTGAGAGAGTCAGTCTTCACTGGAATAAAGCAAGCAGTTAATGTTTCGTGTTTGTTCTAAGCAAGTAAAATGTAAAGTTCTTTTAAAAAACAGAAACCATCTTTTCATTAAGAAATGTCACCCAGAATCGTTGGATAATATATTTCTCTTTGCTATGAAATTCAAACTATTTCCTATTCAATCTCATTAAAGCAAGTAAACTTGCGAATTTAAATTTCTTACAGTACCACTAAAATCGGTTCATGTTTTACTTAACTCTAGCATCATATTCATTCTTCAGTAACATTTGTATAAAGTACTTACGAAGATGATATTATACACAAGGTGAGCACTATCGGCAGAATTCGTTTCGTTTGTCAGTGAAGTGAACCGCCCTCAGTTCATGCTATACGGTGGCTTGGCTTGATCATGCTGGCGTTGGCTTTTGTGAAAGAAAAAGCACTGAACCAACAACAATAACAAAGAAGATGGACCAGTGAACTTTCATCTTATCCTATAGGCATCTCCGCCCGCCGCGCATCTCAAGTCATTGCATTGCATAGTCATGCAGAGTTTTTCATCTATCCCTAAGACTTATTTTTCAAAGTCCGAAATATTTTCATCTTTACTACAGTATGTACCAATTATCAATAAGGCTTAATCTTTAGTACGATTTTCAAAATAATACGAAAACTTAGAGAAAGCAGCATTTTATTTTGCCAATGATGCAATGGAAAGTAAAGTCAATTCGAAAAAATTGAGGCCGTCTTGTTAACATTTCAGAGCTCTTCTTCAAATACTTTCGGACTGACTAATGATAAACCTTGTGTGAATTACACAGTGAAATTTCTTGATTGCAAATCGCAATTGCATGATAACTCAGGGAGCAAACTGAAAATTATTTTGGTTGCGTTGTTGAGTCCACGAAAAGTCAAATTGCAACTTTTTGAAACATAATTGAGCTAGGGTTGTGGGTTTCTTTTAGCTCGCAACAACAGATCAAAAGTAAAGTATGAGAATGAGAATGGAGAATAAGAAGAAGTGGAGTGAGATATTTTTGCTTGTGTGAGTGAGCCAAGTGAAAAGAATAAGAAATCGTGGAGCTGGTGGTGGTACATCAACATAGTAATAAAATAATCCAAACGATAGTTTGCTGTATCAACGAAAAACTTATATCTGTATACGGAGGAGAGATGAATAATATTCTTGCTTTCCTTCCCTGCATCTAATGTCGCTACTCAATTGTAGTAAAATATAAATCCAAGTTTTTAACATTTGCCATACATTGCATTGCATACTACATAGTACCATCATCTCATCACTAAAAAACTCCAAGCAAACCAAACGGAACAAGCCTCCCTCGCCACCATCATCATATCATCCCATTATCATTGCATTGTTATATATTGTCTCGTAGTTGAAATCGTCGTCGTTCTCCTTCTCTGTCTGTACTACTACTCTCACTTTAGTTCAGTTCAAGAAGATCCAAAAAAGCAGCTCACTCCACTCAGCTCAGCTCAGAGAGCGAAGTAAGAAGACGTAGGTCCATTAAGCAGCAGAACCGTGGAGTCAGTCTCACTCGGACTCTCATGTGGAGTGGTGATGCTCCTCCTGGCACGTATTCTATTTTTTTCTCCCGAACAAAACCATACGCATACAAGTAGAATACATAAGACAACCCTTTTCTTATATTTTTTTCGAATAAAAAATGACTTCTTCGAGAAAAGAGAATCCGAGGACAACGAGCTTTTTTGCAAATGCTGTTGAGGCAAGCAGCGGCATCAGAAGTGGTAGAATGCGGAGTGGCAGCTGAATTAATGTGAGACGTGGAAGAAGATTGCGATTGCATTGCGAAGAAGAAGAAACTTTTCTTCTTCTTATGTTCAAGTTTTTGTTCCCCCTTTTCCCGATCTTCGCAACGAGAACAACAATCGAGAGATCTTTTAGAGAGATCGTTGTCTTTTGTTAACAAACATTTCTACATTTATCTAAAAAAAAGTTTTGTTCCACTATTTGTTACAATTACGAATTCTTTTTTTGTATTGTGGAATGTGCGCGAGTGGAAGTGTAATTTCCAATCCAACAACTACATATATTTATGAGAATACACACAGAGAGAGAGAGAGAAAACACACGAGTCTGTTTTGCGCTTGAAAAAGAAGTTTTAAAAGCCAGACGCAGCAGAGGATAAAAATCTGACGGCGGAAGAACAGAGAGCAGTAGATACTAGAGTTGTGAGAAAAAGAAGCTAACGAAACTGTTTAGTTCCATAAAACATACAAGCGGAGAACTATTATTATTTTGACATTTCCAACCAAACCAAACCAAACCAGGCTGGAGCTGGATAAATAAGTGCATTTGAGTATTGTGTCATTTACAAATTCCAAACATCTAATGTCTAAGCCAACATCCCGTATTTCAATTGAATGAACTCATAATTCTTCAAAAATGGGATAAGTTCTTTTTCCTATTTACAATTTACCAAACATAATTTTTTTTCAAGAACTCAAAAAGAGCTCGAGATGAATGTGGCTCACTGCGAATCCAATTTAATCCTTGCAAATCCAATCCAATCCGCAAGAGAAAAATGCTGCGAACTACTTTTACTCATGAGGACAGTGGTGGAATAAAGGAAATCGGATATTGCAGAAAAACAGGGTCGTCTTTTGAAAGTAGCATTTAGCAGTCTTAACTCAACAGCAGTTTGGAAATACATACTTGTAGTTTTGTCATGAAGAACATTTTTTCCTCGACATTTTGCCCGTGGCCGACTTGGCGAAGATTTGTTCTCATACAGATGTTGTGTGCAGTTTAAAACATTCTTTTTTGACAAAGCAGATCCGTGCACACATGCTGTCATCGTGCTAAACAACAAAATATTATACGTACTCTCTCACTCTCTCTAGTGCATAGAATTTGTGGTGAAAAGGGAAAAAATGCAAGCATTGCATTGCAAGCGTCCTTTCTATTGCAACTGCCTTAAAAATAAAAGTCTTGCTTAGGTAGGTACATTCGGAAAGAATGAAAGTACAATAGAAAAAATCTGAACTAAATTGTGAGCTATGAATTTTAATCGTCGATGATCAGCTAGACAATGCAATGCGGCTGCTATGAGGAGACCAGATTGAATTATAGAATACATATTTTTTATAAGAGATGTTCATTCCGAGTATGCAGTTTGAAAAGTAATTTGTGCCAACGAACGACTTTGTGAACTGGACAGTACGAAGTTGCACTTCCCACATCATGACACAATGTCTGATTTACCTTATCTGTAAAAATATCTTCGTAATAAAAAAGTAAATGTTTTTTCTATTGTGTGGTTGTGTCAGGGGACACGCCAAGGAAAAAGATGTGCTCTCGTCGTCTCACATATTTTTTCGGTATCTCCCTGAAAAGAGTCAATAAATCTTGACTACCTGTAAAAAAATAAATTATGTCTACCCTGAAAAAATAACTTGTGCATTGCAGTACTACTAATAATAAAGCAGCAGCAATGATAGCACCATTATTATGTTGATGGTATTTATTTGAATGGAACCATGTTCCTTTTGTTGAACTTTTGAGTACCAAGTGAGAATGCAGATTGCAGTTGTTGCAGATGAAACGGAAAAGGACTGGTTTTAATAGAGATAGATAGGGAGAAAAGAAGTAGAAGAAGAGGAACGAGGAGTATTTTTTTCGACGTGGTGGACGTGGACACACAACATAACAGCTTTCCATTTTTACGACGATGGGTTCTCAAGTGCTCTTGTCGCTCATTGTGACCCTCTTTCAATTTCTAAGTGATGGTGGTGTCCTCAGCTTCAACCTTGAACCAAAGTTACCTGTCATTAAACGGGGTGATTCCTCCTCGTATTTTGGATTCTCTGTAGCTCAGCACTCCACTTCCGACGGTGTGCCATGGTAAGAACGAACTTACTTCTCTCACTCAAATAAAAGCTTCTCCCTCTCTAATCCCTATCCCTCCAGACTCAAATGCACACCTTTTCTCTCCTTTTCTACTAGATCATATTCTATTCTTGTCTTACAATATACTATGCGGTATAGTTTACCTGGCGAGTAAAATCACGAAAAAAATTTATTAAGGTCCAGAGAATGAAAAGAAAGGTTCAGGGAAATACACAAAAGGTACCCAACACAACATATTTGTTAGAAATTGTTTTGGGTAGCTACACAATAGAGCTGGTAGGCCGGCAGGCAGGTAACCAAAAACAAGATAGGATCATGATGATGATGACGATGATCATTGAGTGAGTACCCAGAGAATTAAATGGAATCAGAATGGAGGAGCCAGTAAAAAATTCTGAAGTGCAGTCCATTTTTTATACGTACTTACTTACTTACTTCTCAAGTCCCTTCGTTTTTAATAACTTGAAAGGGAATTTTTATGGTTGTTTTATTTAACACGTTCATATAGCTATAGACATCACATCATCATCTTCTTCATTATTTATCCTTTTCGGAGAAGAGGTTCAATTTACCAGAGGAATCTAGCATGAACGTGCAAGAACATGCAGCGAAACGTGAGACTCAAGACCGACCAAACCGAACGAGCGGAAAACTTTTTATGTGATAAGATGGGACAAAGATTGTTAAAATAAATAATTTCAAGTTATGTCAATACTTGTCCTTATTTCCAATTTAGAAATGATTTTCAATGTCCAAAAGTTCAAGTTAAATAAGAGGAAACCTTTAATAGTCTTATGACTATGACAGGACTAAATCAGAGATTCACTCAGTTGACAGGTGAGATATCATTCTCAATTTTTTTGGAGGAGTATTATGGCGAACAATAAAATTCATTGTAATTATACTACCAATACACCTTGAAGAAAAGTTTAGGTCTCTTTGCATCTAACCAAGTAATTCCTTGAGCCTTAGTGTTACGTAATGGATAATATTAAATTGAATAAAATATTTTATCCAAGCAGCACAAAGCAATGTGGCACCCAATAACTGTTTTTTATGACACGAGGAAATTGTTGTGTCATCCATCATCATCAACATGAATGAAGTCATGCTCACTCACCCTCTCAAAAATTTTCGTCTCATTTCAAATTATACTGAACTGCTCATATCCATATTCCATATGACGAATGATTTTTCTAGGTCTTAAAGCAACCCTCCACATCTCCACACATCGTTTTCTAATAGTCATAGTCAAGGCTTGTTTCACTTGTAAAAAAAATTTTCTGCAACCTGCGTGACACATGATGCAGAATTTTTGCGTACAGAATTTTTGTTTTCTGCCGTAATAACCATAGTCGTCATGATCATGATCACCGCTCATCACTTTT
Organism: Seira ritae; assembly: GCA_027744415.1. NCBI lineage: Eukaryota > Metazoa > Arthropoda > Collembola > Entomobryomorpha > Entomobryidae > Seira > Seira ritae. The sequence continues at coordinate 5,451 of JAHZNI010003331.1, read as the reverse complement.
TCAACATCATCAACCTTCGCGTGTTTATACAATCATACATTCAGTTTTTTTTATGAATTATTCAAGATGCTGAATCAGAAACAAGAAATCATGGATAGTAATAAGCAAAATTATATTGAAACCTAACATGCACGCTTGCTGCATACTGAAATTCATCATCATCATCATCATCGTAATCACGTATCGAATAACACTTTTTGTTTCTGTCTGTATTTCGTTATGCTGCATCAGAGAATATAAGGCAAGCCTTGAAGCAAATCTTACGAATGAATCCACAATCGGAGAATGGCTAATTGCTTCTGCGAAACTACTTTTTTTGAGATGCATACATTTTAAGGAATTGGATTTGAGAAGACATGCATAGGAATGGAATTTTTCATGCTTTGCTTTGCACATTCAAGTAGTTTTTTATTGCGAATGTAAAGCGTACGGCTTATCTAAATTGAACTTGTTGGATAATATTCCAGTGCCCAGTTAACGACAATTGTGGATGTACCTAGGAGTTCAAATAACCTTTTATGAGTCATTCATTGAATTGTTATTTATCTGTTCATAGGCTTGGCTTGAATTACTAAATGTGCTTTCCTATGAGCACCGATCAATTTCACTCTAAAGTAGGTCTATAGGGTCAAATGCCTGGATCAGCCAGCCATTTACACTAATTTACGCAATAAAGTACATAGACAACTTCTTAAAGTATCTAGTACTGCAGTTATGTTTATCGAATAAAAAGTGTGTCTTTGCAGTTACAAAAAAAATGAATAGGACGTAATTTAGATAGTCTCTCCACCACAAATTATCATCAAAATAGAGCTTCTTGCAAAGCAAGTCACTATGTTAAATTTGTAATATGTCGTTGCTCAGAAAAGATAATTTCTCTAGTTGGTTGGTATTGATACTGGTGCATCACAGCAAAAGATGTCTTTAAAAAATGGTAAATGAAGAAAATAGGAAGACATGCAGCACATGGCCCGTTGACTGATAAATATATGTATATATGCGGAGGAGAAGAAGATGCAGTTGACAGTGTGAATGAAGATTAAACTCTTTTTTCTCCTTCTTGAAAAAAACTCATCGTCAGTGTTGTTCCTTAAAAAAATGCAAAAAGTTGTCTTGAAAGACGCTGCACTGCATTACATTGCATTAGTGTGACGTGGTTGGTGATGTGGTGTGGTTTGGTGGAGCGGCATTCCCTTGAGGGTAATAGCCCTCATTAATTTACTGTATGCGGTCGCTAGCCTTTCCAAGTCCTGATATGTCTCGTAAATAAAATTCCATTTTTAAATCCCATCATTAAATGATGGAATAAATCCCACGCGAGCACAAGCCAAAAAGACAGAAGCATTTTCAGAAGAGGAATGATATCAGCGAGACTCGTACCATAATTTACTTTGAATGAAAATGGAAATGAAATAAAAAAAGATAATGCATTTCTAGGTCATGTGTAAGGTAGCGGGGAGAAAAGAGAGAACAACCGTCGCGTCGTTTTAACTTCAGACGTAATATCTGGATTTCGTCTTCTGTGAATGGAGGGAGGCACGTGTGGAATGTCTGCACCACGACGTGCGAGCAATATTTAAAAAAAAGAACGAAAATAATTATTTGTGATTAAAGCACCTGACAACAACACAGTGTGCCAGTGCCAGGGGCACATCCCACGGAGAGAATATTATTTTCCTGCTAGAATTTCCGCATAACATTATATTTTTTTCTCTGACTGAGTTCCACAAATAAAAATTTCCAGTTCTTTAAAATGATATAAATCATAAAAGTAGGTACGAATACATCATACATACAGGTCTTTGCAATACTTATTGTAATCATACGAATTTCTTAACAATTATTTGATTTGATGTTGTAGTCATACTTCCTTAAATGTATTATAATGCTACAACATCCCCTCCACTCACTCCACCTCACGAGTTTTTTCTACCATAATAAGATCTCAGCAGCTTAAGATCTCTGATTACAATGCCGATAATAATTCTCTGATAAAATGTGATACACGTTGAGATCAAATTACAAATTGTACAAAGAGTCAAAGTCAAGTGCACATACTATTATGCAGATATATATAATACCATCCACATCCTCCCGATTAATTCTTTGGTTTAAGTAGTTTATACAACTTCCAGATGAAATGGAAGGATAATATGATCTAACCAGCCCATTTTGATTTTCAAATAACTTTTTTTTGTGGTTTCGTTTGGCTTTAAATGCAGGAGTGTAGTGTAGTGTCGGAGGAATAGAAAATGGCTGGAGAATGGCGAAAGAGCAGGTTACAGTTGATATGTGTTATCTTGACATAAAGTGTAATTTAAGCCAGGATGACTAGACTCTAGAGGGTAGGTAACTATTTGTCTTTATCACGACAACTTGAAGTAACTAAATCCACTGCATTTTCTACAGAGAGCACTGGAGCTGGAGCTAGAGGTTTCCCTTACAAAGATAATATTTTCGATGGTCTTTTAAATTGAGGATGGTGAATGGTGAGCATTTCTCTGTAAGCGTCAAATAAATTCATATCCCAAATTATCTCCTTTATTTACCCATCAGCAATCGAGAAAACGGCCACTATCAAAAAAGAATCGGTGTTTTGCATTTAAATTTTAAAGTCTATTCCTCCAAGCAGGCTTCTTCTTGGGCTTGGCAAGTGCTGGAAATTTTCATGAGGGCTTTAGCATTGCTGAAAAAAATAATGCGTAAGTTGCAGTTTTAGTATTCATATTCATATTATGAACCAAATGCCTCGCTTTGCAATGCTGGTTTCCGAACTTTAGTCTGGAAATGAAAGAAATAACTAGAAAGATTAATATTTGAGTGCACTTACAAGTCTTAACAGGCACATTTATTAACGTTTCATAAAATACAAACAGTTTTGACACTTGAGAATATAAGTAACAGGCAGCAGAAAAAAATATATAAATTGGTTTTTACTTTTGATACAATGTTTGCCAAGATTTGTGCTTTTAACTGGAGAGATGGATGATGATGATGATGCAATGCTGTGCAACTTATTTTCTCTTTTACTTTCCCGTCCTAAGCCCTGTGATATATACATTTTTTTCTGCTGCCGCAGCACAAAAGTTGTCTGTCAAGCATGTAGTGTGAGTGAGGAGAGTGCGAAAGGAAATCTGACTCCACTTGAAACAATCCATAAAATAAGTTTACTTTGGGTATTTTTTGTCAAAAGTGAGTCGTGCCGCCACCGAAGCAGCAGATCACAGATCAATGATCGAATACTAAACTTCTAGATCACTGCTTTGACTTGTCTGACGAAGAACGTTATAAAAACAAAAACGCATAAATAAACGTGATGGGAAGGAAATTCACAGGCAAAGCCAAGACAAGCCAGACCAGAGCAGAGACCGGGCCAGTGACTTTGACTTCTGTTCTCTGATTTTGTTATGGGATAAACATAATATAGAAATATGCTCGAATGTTTCTGACATGTTCCTGGAATGATCATTAAAATACTTTAAAAAAGTCGTTCAAAACGTCATATAAAACATGTAAATTGAATTCCTTTAGCATGATTATTTGACAGCTGAATAATAAATCATTTCACATCTACATATTTATACCTTTAGATTTTGACTTTCAATCAAAGGGTAAAGCTTGGATTTTTTTGAATTATGTACGACTGGTTTAGTTTAGAGGGGAGATGACTAGTACATAGGTTAGTACAACATAATCATAACAACACAAAAAAGGACTTCATGAAAATGTTGACGGAAATGACCAAAGAATGTCACAATGGCAATGTATGTACCTGTCAAAGTTTCTGTTTTTATATCAGAGAGCTGTCTTACTAACCGTGAAAATACCTCGTAAGAGGTACATAAAAAATGTTGCTTGCATGGCTTTAAGTCTACAAAGCGGAACATATTTCTCTAAAAAAATCTTTTGATCCGCCGATTTACAAATTCCGTGTGAACAGAATGAAAGTCTGTGAGGAGCCATAATAACAACAGGTGTAAAAAGGAGAAGAGGAGGAGGCGAAGGAGTTGTACTCTTGGTTTGGTCTGGTGGCGTTTTTGCATGCATGATGACAGCACTCATAAAAGAATTTGTTTTTGTTACACCTTGCCTTTAATGGACATATATTTATAAATTTTCACGTGGCTTGACTTGGCTTAATATTCATATTAGTACCGTAGTCCTTTTCTCTTCAAGAGAAAAATTACCACCATCGTGTGCAGTCCTTTGCACATAATTACCATGTGGAATGCAAGAATGGGGAAAAAAGACCAGTCTCTAGTCGTGACGATTCCTTACTTGTATGCTATTCACCTAAATTTTAATTGTTAATTGCTGGTTTGCACAAGAGTGTAATTTTCGTTTTTTTCGAGGGGAGTCAGGACAGGAGTGGGTAGCAGCAGGTATGTGTAATGCAATGGTAAGGTAGTAGTGAGGGTGTGTATTTGAACACCAAATAAAAATTAGACACACTACATACTTTAGGATCATATAAGAATACATTCATTCCCTGATGCATGCGAGACTATCAAGAAAAATAGGAAAGGAATTTTGCTGTGGTTTCAGCTATTCAGCTTCGTTGTCGTCGGTTCAAGTGAATTTTAATACAAATATTGCCGAAAGCAAACCGGAGTTAGACTTTAACTCGAGAAATCAAGTTTGACAAAACATTCCGAAGAAGAAAGCATGCGCATTTATTGTAAAATCACGGTTCGGCTCCTCTCAAAAGGAGGAACAGAACTTTTGTACCTATCAAATTCACTGAGCATTTTCTTTGATAAAACATCGATATTGACTCAAAGCCAATATTAATCGATTTAGAAGGAAATAGATTTACATTTATCGTTTTCCTGTCGGGGTGGGTACGAAAAGGGGAATGCAGTAAAACGACTGAATCATTTCTTAATTGAACAAAGAATGTATTTAAATTGGTAAAAGGAAGCATGAACGAAGTTAAGCACAATTGAGTAATTATAATTGCTTCCTTTTTCTGTTAGGTGGCTGGACTATCTTGACAAAATACCTAGCTATTTTTTCTGGAATCACTGTTTTTTTCTTAATCACTGCTTAAATCACACGATGGAAAAGTGAACCGAGGCAATTTAGGAATTCAAAAATAACATTTAATTTTTAATTCGAAACCCTACCATTGTTCCGACTTACATCATTGAAATGGTTTTACAAGGAATTAATACTGAATTAAAATGAAAAACTCCAACTAATGACGATGTAATTGGTTTGGGGATTCTCATCAAGCATTTCATTATCTGCTTCCCACATCGATTCAAAGAGCATGTTCATCAACAGACTACACACCTCGCTGCCTTTTTTGTTCAAATGGATGGATGTATGTACGTATTCAAATTCGAAATGGTAGTAGTGAGGGTGTGTATTTGAACACCAAATAAAAATTAGACACACTACATACTTTAGGATCATATAAGAATACATTCATTCCCTGATGCATGCGAG